>JANIJG010105238.1:0-225602 GCA_024611175.1 Megaceryle torquata | reverse complement strand
AAAACACACACACACACACAAAAAAAACCAAACAAAAAAAAAAAACAAAAAAAACCCACAGACACACACACCCCCCCCAAAAAAAAACCAAAAAAAAAAAAAAAAAAACCAAAAAAAAAACACCAACCAAAAAAAAACCAAAACCCAACCCAAAAACCATAGAGGAACTTTACAGCAGAGGATTTTCTTGTTGATAGGAACCAGATCATGTGGTGGCACCCATGGATGCCAGAGGAGCTCCAAATCTGACACCCTTAATAAAGATACACCAGCAGGGCAAGTCCCTGGAAAGCTTTCAGAGAGTGTTGTTTTCATCCTGCTGTGAACAAACATGCCCTTTCTTCTGACACCTGCAGCCTCCCCTCTCCTTTTGGGTCCTGCAGGAAAAGAGTACTATCAGCCCACAAGATGCTTGTGCTACATCCTGAATCCTCATCACGGCTTCTTTCCATGTGGATAGGGCAATCTCCACCTCTTGCTTACCCAGCAGCCAGGTGTGTTCCTACCAGCTAAAAGCATTGCTCAAAAAGAGATGGACAAAACATGGCACCAGTGGGGTTGGGCAAAGGAGATAAAGCAGGCACAGGAAGGCTGAAAGCAAAGCAGCTCTCCTGAGGCAAATGCCCTTAAACCTCAGGAGAAGCCCATGGGTCTGGGTTTGCCCCCATTTGGGATTTTTAAGAATCGTGAGCCATCCTTGTGTAATGGATGCACACCCAGACAAAATAGTTGCTAACACACCTGCTACCCCTGAGCCCCAGAGCTCTGAAGCGATGCAGTGCTGACGGTGCAACAGAGGCAGGGAGGTTTATCTGCAAGATGCAGCTGCCAGTGTGTCACAGGAAAGATTTCAGCAGATGCAAAGCTGGGAACTCACAACTGCCACACTTCAACTTCAGCACACGCAGAAATCCAGGATACTTCTCAGGAAGAGGAGAACAAGCCTTTCCCCAGAATAGAAATGAACACCCAATTCATTAGCTAAGTCTTCCCTGTGCTTATTTAAGCATCGATCCCGGGCTGTCGCGCGCTGTATAGAGCTGATTAACAATTACAGAATGTACCAGAGCACCATCACCACGGCACAGCTGGGGATTGCGGAGCCGACTGGGGCGATGCCGTCTCAACCTGGTGCCTGCATCTCCAACGTTACTTTTAATAGGAAACCACTTGCTTGATAATTTTGAAGGAAGCAAGCATGTTTTTAAAGTCTGTTTTTTCCTTTGCTGTGAATTCCCCTTAGCTCAGCACTCTATAGCTGCCTGATGAAGCAACTGCATGAGCAGTACCTCCCTTTCTAAGACTGTTTTGCCTTCTTGCTCTTCTCCTTCTAGCAGGGGATGTATTTCCTCAAAGCCCACCTACACCTCCATTTTTTTTGCCACAGACTGCAGAAGGAGCCTTCCAGCTCAGTGCTTATCCCTGCATTCTTATACATGGCTGGTGAGAAGAAAAAGAGTCTCCATTTATCCGTAGGCATGTCTTCCAGAACATTCATATCCCCTCCTGCCCGTCCTGCAGCTTAGGCAATCCTGGTCCCAAACACCATACATTTGTCCTGAAAGATGAAGAGAACCCATCTGGGGTTGATTTGTCCTGCCCATTTGGAGGTTGAGCTTCCGGATTCAACCAGACGAGGGTATCAGAGAGCAACGCAAGGGGGGCTTTCCTCCACCAGTACTGCCTTTCTGCAGCTTTCCCACCTTCCCAGGGCTGGGGAACCAGCCTGTTGTGTTCAGACTAATGGCTCCCCTAAATGAATTGGGATCAGCTTAAAATACACCATGGCTCTCTGGATTTGAATACTGCTCTATTATTAACTTGGCTGAGGAATAGGAAAACCTTGTGCTTTTGGCCAGGGCTTGCTTGCTTTGTGTATTCCCCATCTTCCTCTGGGACAGCGGGTGCCACTATAAGGGACAGGTTATTGGCCTGTAATGTCACATCCTCCTCTCCTACAAGCCATCCTTTTGCAGAAAGGAGCATCCATGCAGTAGCACAGCATCACCAGAGTGGTTTCCTACCTCCCATCATGCAGGGATTCATCCTATAGGATCCTATATCCACAGAGGTTTGGGTGCTTGGAGGTTCTGGTAGCCCACCGAGTCCTCCTGGCCTGCCTGCAACACTGCTGCTGGCTATGCTAATACTGCATGGGGAACGCTGGCATTTCCAGAAAGTCCAATAAAATAATGGCCTCATCACTATTCATTCCTTTGGTGCGGACTCTCTTGTGTCCACTTGAATCCTAATGCGCTGATAAGGTATTAATGTGGGTGTCCTGGGTGTCCCTGAGGAACCAGCACTGATGCAGAGTCTTAACAGCCCGTCTTCATTTCCACTGAGAAGTTGTCACATGAGGTGTGCACTGGCTTTAACCCGTTCTGAGCAAACTCTTCTTCCAGGCTGTGGTTTCTTTCTGCTGATGGTAGAGGCCAGCTACAGTGGGGCAGAGAGCTGCAGTCCTGCGGGGAGCCTGGCGCAGAGGGGCCCACAGGCATGCTGGCACTGCTCATTCTGGGGCAGCAGATGCCTGATGGAGAGTCCAGAAGATGGGGTTTGTACAGCCCACTGTACACATCCAACAACATTTCCTCGTCAGTTCTAGATTCCCCAGCACTAATCCCTCTGCTTTGCTTCAATCAATCCGTGGTGCCTTTACATGCAGTCAGGCAAAGGTCTACTATCCCACCTGCCCAGGCAGGCAGTGCTTTGCAGAGCAATACTAAGTACAGACAACAGTGCAGAACCCCATCTGCAGGCAGAGGAATGGAGGTTCACCCCCTGGTTGCTTAGCTTATGCCCTGTTTATGGTCTGAAAACCAGGGTCTGGTGCTCTGCTACAGCCCGACATGCTGAGTGAGCTTCCTCCCTCTGATCTAGGCAGGCAGCTGCAATGTGAAAATGAAATAGTTTTAATTAACTTAAAAAAAAAACAAAACAAAAAACAACCCCAAAACAACAAACCAAAAAAACCCCAACAGAATCTCTGGGGAAGGAGAGAAAAAAGAATTTCCACTTGCTTACAGAACTGCTCCTAACAGATGAGAGACAGCAGGGAGATGGAAAAAAAGATTTGAGAAGAAAGACTTCCATGGGGACCTGGAGTTGGAGATGAAACATTGAATAGAGTATATTTTATATGTAAAACCCCTGCCACTGCAGGAGCCCAGGCTGTTAATTGGATTGACAATCCCTTTGATCTTAGATATACGTCTCCTGGCTGATTCATGCTGAGACATCCTTCTGACCTTTTGAATATTCAGCTTTTTGGGGAGAAGCAAATGGGACTTTCTTTTAACAGCCTGAGCAATAAAGCAGTCACTGTAGCAGTCCTCCTCATTTTCTTCAGCATGATGTGTCAATATCTGACTAATGAGTGCAGTCAATAGCTGAGTAACTTAACCTGCCAAGAGTGTGACCCGATCACAGAAAGACAGTCTCACATAAGCAGTAGTACCAAGTGGCCAAGGCAGCCGGACCAGGCCTGATGGGACAAGTGGCAGCTGTTGTTCCAGGTCTTCACCAAAGCTGACTCCATAAAGTGGGTGTTGAGATTAGCTCAGTTCAAAACTGGGGACTGTCCATAGCCAAGGTGTGTAACAAGGTGAGGAGGAGGCAAATGCACCAGCATCAGCCCAGACCTGTGGTTGCAGATAGAGCTCTGTGAGCATAGCTGCCATTTCCAGTCCTTTTCCCCAGACAGGGAGGTGGGTGGCAAGTCCACGACATGTCAAGGGAGAAGAGTCTTATCTTACACTAGCATCCCTGCTGTACAGCCCCTGTGCAGACAGGTCTCTCAGTGACACTGTCACATTTTTTCCCTGGCATGGCATTTACATCATGAAGCATCCCCTTATGTCTCTAGGAGGGAACCAAGGAGCTGTCAGGCTTGCCTGTCCTCTTGGTGTATGACAAAGGTTTGCTTGTCATGGGAGCTCCTGAAGAACTCCATTGATGTTCCCCTGGGATCTATAGTCTTTAGGAAATAAATAGAGCTTCTGCCAGGATGAAAGGATTTCTTTTTTGCAGCAGCAGCAATTTATCCTTCCCAGCTTTTTCCAATATTTATTGCCTGACTTGTCTTCTTCTGGAACAGATAAACTCTGGTTTGGGGACTTGTGCAGGAGCTCTGTGGGCTGGAAGAGTTCCCCTTTCAGGGATGCTGCACCCATATGTATATACATGCCTGTTTACTGGGGTGGTGTTTCTTCATAAGCCACATCCAAACTGGATCTCACCTCTCATATAAAAAGGTGTAAATCCAACATCACTCCAGCCCCTGCAGGGCTCAGACACAGCCAGATGCTCCTGTTACTAAAGCTTCTCTTTTTCCTGGAAATCTCCCCTGCTCAGGATTCCCCTCAACTTCACATAACTCAGTCCCAGCTCCTGAGGACCCTTCTCTGGGTGATATTATTAGATGGGAGATAAAAGAGCCTGACTCAACAGGTTCTGCACCTGAGTTTCCCTCCTGACTCACTAGCAGGGAATGCAGGTTCTTCTCAGGGCTATTTTTCCATCCCCTATTTGGGATTAATCTCTGCAGGGCAGTACCTGCCAGAGGAGACCCCCTGACTCTGTCCTGCTTCGGGCAGATGTCTGTCTGATGACAGAAGTACCCTCGATTCCTGCCTGTAAACTTCAGGTGCTGCAACTTCGTCCTTCCTGCACCTGGGGCACGTAGCGGGAGGTTACAGCCCAGAGAGGATCAGCAGCAGCATAGGCAGAGGTGCTCACAGCTCAGGTGGTCCACGCAGAGGGACAGGAGACCCAGCAAAGAGTTGGGCTGCTTTTTTCCAGAAACAGGTGGACAAAGCTCAAGCTTCACCTCTACAGACCTCCCTGTTTTCTTCCATTTCCCTCCACCCTTAACAGTTTCAAAGCCAAAGCAAGGAAAAGTAACAGGAGTTCTAAGTGGGAAATTTCCTGGATGCAGAGGGTTGAGATGTATCTGTATTCCTTCCTCAAGTGCAGGGATAAATTTCAGTGGAAGATAATTCCTATCTTTTCTGACTTTCAGTCAGAAGACAGGCAGAGGGAATTGGGACTGTTCAGCCTGGAGAAGAGAAGTCTCTGGGGAGACCTTATAGTGACCTTCCAGTACTTGAAGGGGGCCTACACAAAGGTGGGTGGTCTATTCAAAAGGGTTTGTAATGATAGGACAAGGAGCAGTGGTTTTGAGCTAGGAAAGGAGAGATTTAGACTGGATATTAGAAAAAAGTTCTTAATATGAGGGTGACAGAACACTGGAATGGGCTACCCAGGGAGGTGGTGGAAGCCCCATCCTTGGAGTCATTCAAGGTCAGGCTTGATGGGGTTCTGAGCAGCCTGCCCTCGGTAGAGATGTCCCTATTTGTGTAGGGAGGTTGTACCAGATGACCTCTGGACGTCCCTTCCAACCTCAACATTCTATGATTCTGTGATTATTGCAGCCTTCAGCAACACAAACTACTTCTGCTGATGCAACAGAATGTACAAGGATGAGGATCATTTAGTACATTGGGAACTGAACTACATGTCTTTCAACTCTCCCCGTAACTAAATTAAATTGATGTAAGTGGTTGTTCCCACCATGACATGGACTTCCTGAGAGCTCCTCCACAGCAACTGGGATAGGGACAGACATCTCCAGGTAGAAATCTCAGGAAGGACTTATTCCTGAAGCAACACCAGCCATAAAGTTACCCTAAAGATTGGCATATGAAACCCAGAAGGGTCAGAGGCGAGCCAGCAGCCCCAGGCTGGCTGTGCAATGTAGCTTGCAGAATGGAGCAAGCACTCTGGCCATGAGGCTCAGCCTGGATCCTGCCTGCAGCCAGCTGGTCAGAGAGCAGTTCCCCGAGAGCACGGGGCCTCCAGCAGCATGGAGACACTGAGCAGAGAGTCAGACACGAGCAGCAATGACAAAAGCCAGAAAAGAACAGACTTCCTTAGCTCTAACCCTACAGCACGGGCCATTTAGCAGCTCCCTGGAAAAGGTATTTTGGAAGTAAACCAAGGCAGCCAGTGCTGCCCTCCCTCCATTCCTGCCAGCAGCTGCTCACACACAGATGAGTCTTGAAATTCTCCACAGCTGGCCTTGTTCTCCAGCTCGAAGCTTGTGGGTATGCTGTGGGGGAAACAGCAGCTGGTGCTCTGTTCTCTAAAGTAGCTCTGCGAGTGAGTAAAAGACACATGCTAATGAGGGAGCTCTTAAAGCCAGCTCGGAGGTAAAGGCCGGAGGGATGGAAGTGCTGCAGGTATAGGGAGAAGGAAGGATTTGGCTTTGTTTCTTTGTCGGGAGTAGGGGATGTTATGGGAATGTAGCTGCTTGGGGAGCATGTGCTTGCTGTGATGATTGTTCTGTCATTCTTTGGTCCCTCAGAAGTGAGCTTGGAGAGATGAAAGAAAGTAGAATGGGAGAAACTGGGAGGGCTTCTAAGTAGCTAGCTCCTGTATTGGCAGCACTGAAGAAAAATGAGTTTTCTTTGGTTTTGTTTTTTTCTCTAGGAATGTGATGATGAGTAGAGTGGCAGAGGGCTGTGGCCTCACAGTAAGGGTTCTCCTGTCAGGAGACAGAAGTGTTTTCTGGGTGCTTTCATTGCCTGCTTATATCCAGATACTTTTAGAGAGCAGAAAACCAGGCTCAGCAACATCATTCTAGGTGGCTGGAGATGTGCTTGCTGGTAGGTAGGACTCCACTGGAGCTCTCACCAATCAAGCCATCTTTGGGAATAGCTTTGTTCCTGAATCATCAGTGTGTGACCAGTTATGGCTTTGAGCTCTCTATCCAAAACCACTAGTGGTTTTGAAAAATCCTGTTCCTTGGCATACAAAGCTCCCTGGACCATCTTCCTTTTAGGTAGTCTGAGAAGAAGAAAAAGTTTGAATTTGCAATAACAATGATGGAGGCTGAAAGCCAAAGGTGGATAATATATCCAAACCCAGCTCACAGCATAGCTGCAACAGCACTCAGGCTTAACTCAACTGGTCAGTGATCTCCTAAATGAAGTGCTCATGCCTTCCTTTGCCCATTGCTTACTTTGCCCCAGCTTCTTTCCTTCTCACCTTTGGGCTTTAAAGCTAAGAAGTGAAGTGCATCTGATGTCACGGAGGCCAGGAGGAGCCCTTGCCACCATAAATTGTTGCTGGGTAGTTGTTAGTGTGATGGTGACTAACCCTATACTGGAAAGCATGGTTTCTATAGACAAGTTTGAGTCTGAAGTTTTGTTGTAGATAATGGGACAAGAACAGAAAAAAGAGGCTCTGACATTAAATCATATTAATTGTAAGGTAATGTTGAAAAGCATGTTCCACTCACTTGATGAGAAAGTGTACACCTACTTCCCTTCACCAAGATTTCATCTCGCATGCAAATCACAGCAGGGTCTTTTTTTCAGCTGGAAGTCTCCCTCCTGCTTGTGCACACACAGAGCATTTAATGTCTACCTTGTAGTTTTTGTTTTAAAACACACTCTGTCCCTCTGTTAGATGTTTTTCCCCACGTTCTCCTAGATCAAGTAAAGCACACTGCATCTGCAGTGCTCCCAGTCACCACTGGCTCTGTATGGGCAGGTTGTGCAAGAGCCAATGCCTGACTGCCCACGTAGAGATGACTGTGGTCAGCTTAGCTCATGCCACTCAAAACCAGGAGAGTTGTAACCTAGGGCAGTAATTAAAAAGACAAAAAATGGGATAGTTTCCAGAAATAGCTCTCATGGAAGAGCAAATGTAGTCATTGCTGCTTCTGTCTTGGGTGATGTATCAGAGCCAGGTTAGGCCCTGCCCAGGGCATGAAGGCATAGGGGTTTCAGCCTCTCAGCAGGCTTGACATCAAGACCCATGTCTGAAACTGAAAGCTTTGACAAGCTAGAACCCAGCTGATTTGCCTGTTTGTATGTGACAAGCACACAAGCTATTTCACTGTGTTAAGGGTCCTCTCCATGTGTAGGCACTGAACTCATTTCCTTTCTCACCCTGTCTGGCTCTCCACATGGGAGAAGGGAACAGCTCAGCTTTACAAGGCAGCTCTCAGGAGAAGGCTTAACCCTCCCCCTGTTCCTGGGCATGGGCAAAGCTTGAGGTGTGCAGCTGGGTCCAAACTTGCAGGTGCAAGTTGCACAGAGGATGCCAGAACTAAACCCACAGAATCCCGGCTGCAGCTGTGTGTGACAGGATGCTCAGAAAATCACTTTCTCATCCAGGCTTTGCACTAAACCCACAACTTTCCGTGTGCCCTGCTCCAGCAGACCTCATTTGACATGTCATGAGCTCAGTGCAGAGGGGAGGCAGGAGGCCTCTGTTTCCTAAAATAGCCCTGACAGGTGCCCTTAATATCCTGGCACCAGTGTGACACCACAGAGAGAGGGCCATTAGAGATCCCAAAATGGATTTCATCTCATTGAGTCTAACCAGATGTAACCCTGGACCTCTGGGTCACTTTTATTCGTCCATCTTCTATCAGGCACAGAGACTTGAGAGCAGAACCATGCCCATGCCCACGCGTACACAGCAATCATCTCACTACTAATGCACGTAGCTTTGGGCTGGGGTGAGCATGTGGTGTGTCCCCAGCCCCACACAGGCACGCCACCAGTCCCTGCTGATCAGGCAGCCCTGGGAAATGCTGGTCTCTGCTGCTGCCTGCGATGGACTGATCTTGCTGAGTTGCAATCTGTCTTCCCTCTGCTGCTTCTCATAGGGTTTCTGTGCTTTGTCAGGTCAGGGTTGGTTTTTTTCCTGAATCTTTGATTTCACAGCTTCTTTTTAAACTGGCAATACCAAGTAGCAACTCAGCAATTTCACTGTTGTGTTCTCTCCTTGGTTTTCCTTTCTTAAATTGTGTGTTCAAGCCCTCATGTGCTGTCTCACTTAAAGACAAAATGAGGAATAAATACAGTGACAGGTCGCAGTAAAACTATGCCCCAGATCACCTACAGCTATTGCCTTGGGTATGTGCAGCGATTGTATCCATCTGGTCCTACATGCAACTTGTTCCTCCTCCAGATTTAAGTCTGGACATTTCCTACAGAGGCTGGATCTCCGTGATGGAAGGACAATGGACAGAAAAACTCCTTATGAGCTATTGGAAGGCAAAACTGCACAGTGCATTGCACTGGGGTTTTGAGGATTTCGTCCTGGCACTGCCAAGAGGGTATTTGGAACATCAGCTAAATCACCTCATTCTGCATTTTGTTTTCTGACTCCTTCTGTAAGGCTGTGAAGTTCTCTCCAGGACAAACACCAGGTTTTGTAGCTGGTTTATTCCCTGTCTGAGAGAGCCCTAGGGATGCCATCCACAAATGATCTGCAGTCACCTGACTTCACTGGGACCTGTTCTGTCCCATCCTCCAGCCTGTGATTTCTGAGCACAGCTGGCTCAGCCCACAGGAGCTGCTCTGCTTGTGATGGCTGTGGGGGAGAGGCCCCAGAGATGATGGTGGGGTGTGCAATATATCAGTTGTCTGATTAAGCAGGAGGATGTGAATCCTTCAGAGATGGAAGTTTTTATTAAAAGGCAAGAGGGTAATTCTTCATTTGCAAAATGACACAATGTTCCACAAGGGAAAAAAAAAAAAAAAAAGACCAGACCAGCAATGTAACTGGAAACATCCCACCCAACCTCAAATTGGTAAATCCAATCAAGCTTTCCTGTTAAACGCAGGCTTTGAAGAACATTGTATTTAATCATTAACAGTGCTGAATCGATATGAATAATCTGAAGTGACTCGGAGCAGCAGGGGCAGTTTATGTTTACAAAGAGATGAATATTGATGAAGACATTGCAAGTGCAGCCCAAATGCTGCAAAGTGCACTCTGGCTATGGCCCGTACCTGGGGCTGGTGGCCGAGGACATGGGTCACTGGGGAAGGGTCCCCACAGCCAGCCATGCAGGAAGCAAAAGTGCACTGGAAATATGTAGGAGGCTGTTCTCTGCTGAGCATAGACCCAGGCTGCACCATTGTGTTGGAGAGCCCAACACACAGGTTGTTTTCTGTTCTTCTACTGCTGCTGTAGCTGATAACAGACATCACATTTGCACCACCAGCCAGGACCAATGTTCTCCCTATCCTGCTGCAGGCTCAGCTCCCAGGACCAGGCAGTTACCTCATCTGGACCTGCTGCCCACCCCATGGTGGCAAGGAGATAACTCAAGGCAGGTTTTGACCTGCTGGCTTGTCCCGCTGGGACTGCAGTGAGTAATATGACAAGTTTATTCTCACAATTTCAGTTACATCTGTAGGTTTAGAGTATCCCAGCTGCCTTCAGCTCTATCTTTTAACTGATGAAAGAAAAGTCCCAGGGTATTAAAGTGATGCTGCCTTGAATCATTTGGTAGAGATCAGTGGAGAGTAGGTGTTGGTGTATGAATCACAGAACTCATAATTGCAGCCCCCACTTAACAGGCAACTGCCTAAGTTTTTATTTAGTTTTGCTTGCTGTCCTATTTTTTTCCTTTTTGCCCGGCCTTTTGACAGTGGTTACTCATTAGAGTGGTTTTTATTTGGACATTTTGAGAGACCTGTTGCCTTTGGCTCTAGGGTGCCAATAATTTTTTAATGAATTCTCATGAATTTTCCCCAGATGGAAATGAACAAAAGAGCCAGAAGGAGAGGGGATGATTCCCAGCTTCTGGGAGTGCTTTACAAACAACTCAGATGATTTAAAAGGCAAGGGTGCTCTTTTAATAACAGGTTTTGTCAGGATTCAGACAATTCATTTTGAAGAAAAACGAGCCGTTTTGTTAAAGTGGCCACTTTAAGCTTCCTTCTCTCTTCAGCTTCTCTTTGGCTTCACCATGACTTGCAGTTTCAGTGTCTAATCTGAAGGATTAGCACCCTTATGGGCTTAAGGGAGGATCAGAAGAGCCTCCAGGCTTTTCAGGGAAGGCTGTCCTTACTGCCATGCCCAGCCTGCCAGCTCTTCCTTCCCACAGGGCAGCTTTTGTGAACATTTTTGGTATTGTTGCCACCTCTCCCTGGGCTGAAGAAGCATTGTCTGCCATACACAGAGAAGTGGTTGCACTGGTGGGAAAAGGTTCAGCTCTGGGATAACCCAAGGGGAGATAAAATGCACTGAAAGTGCATAGGAGGCTCTTCTCTGCCCAGCTGGCATCAGTCCCTGCCTGCACCCCATGGATGTGAGTATCAGCAGCCACGTCTGTACCTGGGCACCATGTTCTGATGTGAGCAGGTCAGAGCTGCAGATGACTTCCAAACTTCCAAGAATTTTCCACCACTGTCTTAAGATCCATTCTCTCTCTAATACGGTGCATGGCTATGGTGTTAGCCTGCTGCCTTGCACTACACAGGGACCTGTCTCAACTCCTGTGATTTCTTTGTTTCCTTTTCTCCACACAGTTCCTTCCCCTCAGCATTTCAGACTTGGGGGGGAAGAAAACCCTAACAAAAAACAACAAAGCAGCAAACACATGTTGCCTGAGGAAAAGACTAAAATAAATAAATGTTACTCGACATCATTAGCTTGGCACAGCTTGGGCAATTTCATTCTCCCTCACAGACATCTCCCAGCCAGACGCTGTCAATGCTGAAAGTGAAGATGGATTTGTTAAAAAAAACCAAACCTCAGAAAACATGTTGGTTTATTTCCAAGGATTGAAATGGTCTCTCTTCTTATACTGGTTTTCAAATTCTTTATCCATATTTTTCCACATGCCTTACCCCCAGAATCAATTGACGTGTTACAGTACAGGCAGAGTGGAGTTCGAGTTTAGCCAACACTTCCTGGTATTTCTGTTCCAGAGAAAAGGTATCAGATATGAAAAAGAAAGTGCCTTTGGACAAATCATTAACATAAAAATGATTGGTGACTTGGAACTAGTGGTCTAATCACATATCTTTTGTGAAAAAAGAGTATTTTGATGGCTTATCTCCAATCTGAAATAGTTAAGAGCAGTATTGATCTGGGAGGACAAAAAGAATAACAAAAGTCTAAATGACAATTGGCAGCTATTTTCTAGCTCTCTAATCTCACAATCTGCAATCATACAAGTAAGCTTCATTAACTGAGGGGAAAAAGAAATAAAACATACAGCTTCAAATAGAAAGTTAATAGAGTAATCAAAGCGTGTGCCTCTATGCTGGTTTCTGGGTTTATAAAATAAAAGACATGGCAAAAGGAGAACACTTACAAAAACTGCACTTTGATGATCGTTGAGGGAGGTGTTAAAGACTCACTTTAAAAACACAAAAGGAGGTCTATCAATTTAGCACACTAAAAAGAAGCTCATAGATGGTGTTTCCACTGCCTGTAGTTAGATACCCTGCAGCTCTTCCTTTCCTCTGCCTACCTAACTGCAGGTGATGAGAAGGGAATGGAGAAAATGAGCACAAATAGTATGGTGGGAATAAAGAGCAGGGAGCCTGGGTGACCTCCCAGAGAAGAGTGACCAAGCCCACTCCCAGTTTTGGCTTGGTTTCCCTTGATACCTGATCAACCACCCACTCTTGCCTTCTCCAGCACGTTGCACACCCAGAGAGATGTCAGGGCTGGAAAATGCCAGGGCTGGGAAGCACCAGGGCATCTCAGGGAACATCAACCCAAGGAGCTGGGGGTGCCATGCTGGGGGAGGCCAGCAATGCCCCGAACTTTTCACTTGCACACAGCAGATAGCAAATAACCAGGATATTGCATTCAGTAGGTCCTGCCTGAAAACAAAACTGCTGGTTAGTTTGCACTGTAATCTGCACCTTGTTTAGAGGCTGTCAGCAGACTGCTGGTCTGACCGCTTCGTTCCTGCTGCCTTCCCCTTGTTATACTTGTTGGTTAAATAAATGTCTATTTTTGTGCTCAGCTTCTGCTTGTTCACCACGTACTCGCAGGGAAATGAAGAGCTGTGTTTATACCAAATGGGTTTATTGAAGTATCAGAAAGCACAAATCAATTTACAAACGAAATTATATGGTACCCCAGGAATCAAAACTGACAAACACAGAGATTTGCTATTAAATTAATAGCAAGCCAAGATAAAAGGCAATTCAGACCATAAAATTAGTCAGGTACAATGTACTCCCTAAAATTTAGAGCTCACAGGGACACTGCTCAATTTCACAACTAAACAACCAGCAGAGGGTTTTTTAAAATCAATATTGCAGGGCGTGTGGCAAAGCAAATTCCAGAAAGCACTGTATGCATTTTGCAAGGGAGGACTTACTCCTGCCTCCCCTTGCCCCCTGCAAGTCTGGGACAGCACCAATGTACACAGTGCCAGTGGTGTGGGCTGCAGAAGAATACTGGTAGAATTTCTACAGCAAGTTCTTTCACTTTTCAAATTGATCTGGGCAGAGGCGAATTCAGCACTGCCTGCTCTGCCTCTTGGGCAGAGGCTGAGGACTGCCTCAGTTTCTCCTCCGGCACTGGTGGACTAAATTTGATGCTTCACTGGCTGGTTGTGGTACAAGGCAGAGAGTGTGCATCGCTGCAGAGCTGGGGAAATGCCATTTGTTCAGTAAATAAATTAATAGCAGAGATCAGGCTGGCAGAGAGGGCCTACGGCAAAAGAGGAGCGGAGCAGTCATCACCCACCACATGACCAACAGGCATCTCAGCTTCCCCAGGGCAGTGTAATCCAGCTCCAGTGCCATAAAAATGATGTAATGCTGGAAATAACCCCTGAAGGATGGAGGACATCCCCTGTGCAGCCAGGGTGTGCCAGTACAGGACACTCTCTGGAGATGGTCCCTTCGCCCTGCTCTGCAGTGAGCAGGGTCCCTGCTGGAAACTGGGTCCTGCTGGGAGTCACCTTTGGGCAGGAGGGGCCCTCTGAGTGTGGTGCAGCAGTGAGGTGCTGCACCAAGTGTGATTTTACACTAATAGAGCTGTCCTGGCATGGCACAAGCATCTGCCTGCGCTCCCTGTTCATCCTGAATGACGGGAACAAGATGCCCAAAGCGTGGCTTTCACAAAGGGCAGCACCTTGGGCTTTGCTTTCCGAGCTCATCTGGCATTTTCACACGTGTTTTGTGGGGCTTCTCTGACTTGTGCTTCTCGCTCTTCTGTCCTCTAATTAACTAACAGGACATATGATGAAGCTGTGACATGCACAAGGAATGACAAGGCCACCAAGTGCTTCAGTGTGGCATTCCCCTCAGGCGCCCTGCGAAGCAGCAGGCGTGGGGCAAGCTTTCAGAGATAATGTGCTAATATACATTGAAATATGAGCGCTTCTAAAAGTGAGAGGAACACGCGCCTCGGAAGAGACTCAGGGCTCTTTAACCCCGGGGTTCTCCTGCTTCCCCAAGTGTCCGGTGCTTCAAAACATTGGCAGGAGGGGTGGGAGAAGATCGTTGGCTTCTGTGGGAGTCTATCTGTTCAAGGCAGAGTGACACATGCTTTTCTCAAGCTGATGTCGAGTTATTGTGAGCGCTCGTATCTCAAGGATGCAGGCAAAAACTCGCCTGGAATGTTCCAGGCTTTGAGGTAATAAAGCTATTATATGTAAATTAAGTTATAGGTATCTAATGTTAATCTCTTTGGTTTTCATTCCCTTTTGTTTATGAAACTAAATACAATGATGCATAACAATAATTAAAGGTTGGCTGGCGAGCAGGAAATCAATCCACATCTCCTGGGCTGTCACTGAATATCAGTCATTTAAAAAAATCTGTTGTTTTTAATAAACATGCAATTATTGTCTTACTAAAACAGAATTAACAAATTCAACTGATGTTTGCCTGTATGTAAAGTATCTCTGGTGAGTGATGGTGATTTCTGCAGGCTGGAAGAGGTCCAGTGCAAGCCAGCACAGCCCTGCTTGGAGCAGCCAGTGCTCCTTGCCATGGTAACCCTTCTGCCTGGCCACGTGCAGCCTTTCCACCTGCCAGCACCAGCTCATATTTTTCCCAGGCAGCCTCTGAGCAACCCACTGGATGCAGACACCACCCTTCCCATGCCTGCACCTAAAAAACCACAGAAAATGCAGAATAGCCTTTTCAGAGCAAAGCTTTCTGTACTGATCTTCTGGAAGAGGACAAATTAAGCAGGCAAAGGGATCTCCCAGTAGCTGCCTGCCTGAATGTTTGGTTTCATGATGACCCAAGTAAACCAATGCCTCCATATCCCACTCCTGTCATGGGCAGAGCCACCTCCAGGTGGGGTTGGCTGAGGCACAAACAGCCCAGCACTGCTCCAGCAGCAGATGGACACACTGAGGGACTGTGGGAAACCTCCTCCCACAGACTCAAACTTCCCAAATTGGGTTCAAAATCTATTTCATGATTTCTTTGTCAGTCCCCAACTGCTGAGAGCTGATGAATCTGTTGGGGATGGGAAGTACAGTGATGGCCAGGCTTGTTCACATGTCACTGAGCAATGATAATGAGTTTGTGGCTACTCATGGCACATCCCTGGAAGCTGCAATTACAGCCCTATGATCCTGGCATGGCCAATCTGTCACAGACAAGAGCCAAGAAACTCGTGTGCAGACTGTCCTGTGCCCTCTGAAACCATGCCCCTGCATATCCCCATCAGCAATTCTCCCTCTGTATCCCATTCCTCCTTGCTGCCACCTCTGGACCCCAACTCCAACACCCCCAGCCAACTCTTCCCACCCATGAAAGGCAGCTGAAGGAGACCTGGCTGCCCACCCCAGGAGAGACCCAGGCTGGCTCCTGGTGCTGGGCTCCCCCAGAGCCACAGTTACACCTTCAGATTCACCTTCTGTACCCGGGCTTGTGTTGCTCCTTGGCTGTCTGAACATGCCTGTGGATGGTGCTTCATTCATTTCAATGCTTTCTTTCGATCTTCTAAAATTGGGAAACAGATTTAGCCATCTTTGCAAGCACAAAGCAGGCATTTGTACTCAGGTGTCCTTCTTCTCACTTCCCCTGGTGCTTTTTCATCTGCCCTTGTAAATCTCTTCCCTCATAGCTTGTCTTACATGAGATTGTAAAAGCTTCAGGACCGGGGCTGAATTTTGAAGTATAAACACATCATTTTGCCTAACTAAAGGCAGCCAGAAAAGGGTCGTGTTTATTAACCAGTGGAACTGAACATTAAACACATTTCTTAAAATTTGGGAGCAGTATCAAAACCAGCGAGCGAAATGCCAATCTGAGCTGCAAAACTCAGCCAGTTTTGGAGCGAAGCTCTCTCTCCTTCACTTAAATGTGTCCTTTGTCACATAAATGATACTTGCAACTTGTTGAGATGCACTCAATGCATAAGAAAATAAAGAGTCTGGCAACCTGGATTTGCGGTAACAGATTAAAGAAACTCAGTCTATTTTATTTGAGAAGAGAAGACAGATGGGTAACTTGATTATAGACTATAAATGTCTGCTCACAAAAAGCTTTGTGGTGAGAAGCTGTTCAACTGAGTAGCAGAAGACACAGACAGGGACAGATCCGGAGCCTGGAAACCAAAATAAGACAAACTGGGCATAGGAATCAGGGTAAGGAATAGCAGAACAGCATGCACAGGCCTGGCGTGATTCGCCGTTACCGGCAGGCTTTGAAAATCGGGACTGGATGTCTTTCTGAAATGCTAAACCAGGAGATCTAGAGCCAATAGGGGAGCATGTGTTAGTGGCCCGGGGAGCCCAGAATGATAACTTGCAGAATTAATGTTGATTAAAAACTTGAATAACGAGGAAGGATTTGGGATTTTAAAATAGCTGCTTAACACCTCAAAGGTGCACCCTGTGGGAGAGCAGGTGGGGATGCAAAGTCCCCCAGCCAGCCTCCTGCTGTCAGCAACTGCTGGCCGCTCTCCAGGGCTAAGGGCACAAGTGTCTGGGCTCAGCAGGAGCAGAGGAGCTCCCTGAGCCTCTCTGGACAAGCCTTTTGTGGTCTAGAAGGGTAATTTAAGTGTTTGCACAATCTTAGTGTCAGAACCTGATACTGATGATCACTTGCTGCAGTCTAATTGTACAAGAAGCAATGCATAAACAGTCACCCGGACATGTCTTGACTTGAGGCGTCCGTTAGCTGAGTAAATCCAGCTTAATTAATGCTACTTAGAAGAGAATGAGACAAGGCTGGCTGCGTGCCACATTCCCAAGTGAGTTCAGCATTGCCTTATCTCTGCATCTACAGGACACTGTGGAGTGAGATCAGCCAACTTATCTCACTACAAGAAGCCCAGGGTGATGTCCCTTGTCGTTCACCATGCTGCCTGTCCTAGGCAGACACCAACACCCAGACACAGGGTGACACCGAGGGCAGCTACCTGCAGCCTTCTGGAAGTGACTTGAGTGACTTGTGCTGCACCTTTCCCAATGAATCACCACAAGAAAGCTGATCCTCCATCCTAAAGGAGAGCTGCAAAGCATCTCCCCACTAAGGACATTCCAACTTGCTTACATTTAATTTCAGGCCATCATCTCTTTCCAAGTACCATCCCTTCCTCCTCTTCTGTTGCTTGCGAGCAAGATGGGACAGAGCAGCAACATCATCTGTGCCGATGGGCTACCAGTGAGCTGAGCAGCTCAGTGCACATCTCCCAGGCATTCCCCCAGCAATGACAGGTACAGATGGGCTTTGCTTCTGGGCCTGGAGATAGGATGTCCAGGAAGGGCTGTGGTGGCATTGGATACATGTCAGAGCAATGCATCAAATCCTCACCTCTCCCAAGAGTGAAGAGTGACGCCAGTTCCCCTTCTCTGCTGCCTTCATCCTCTTCCTCTCACACAGATACTGGTCAGTACTACTCTGCACAGCAGCCCAGCTGTCAGCTTTTTGTAAAGTGACACCTAAAACAAGTCAGGGAATCCAGATGTAGGGAGAAGATCCAGGCTGCCAGGGGATGGAGGGGACCTCCAGGAAAGCCTGGTGCCTGGGGAGGGGAGGAAATGCACTGTTTACAACAGCAGCTGGCCCAGTGACTCCCTTTTGTCCTGATCGTGGTTCGTGTTTATATTTTGCATCAGCCAAGGCTTCTCACCCTTGTTTGAAGGCAAGGGAAAGGAAAGAGCTCGTTTCCCTCAATCACACAGGAATGGCAGCTGTGGTTTGGCAGGGCATGAGTTCAGGATGCCTGTGCAAGTGGAGCTGTGTCTGTGAGGCTGCTTGAGGTGATGGCCTTTAGCCTGGAGAGCAGGAAATATTAATAAGCTGTTAATTATTCCCGAGCTTCTCTCTCAAATACACCCCCTGAACATATACATTCACACAGGTCTGAGTGAGAGGGTGTTGGCAATGTATCAACCATGCAAAAAAGGTGCAGTTCTCCTCTCTGTTTTCTCTCCTCCCTGTGGTCCAGAACTCCCAGACTCGCCTCCCATCATTTCCCACATATACACGTGCCATCTGAGCATCTCCATCTCCTTGTCCTTTGCAGAGAAGCTATGAATGCTTCCCCTCCCCTGTAGTTCAATTCCATTGGAGATATATGGTGTCCAGAGAATGGGTATTTACCCAGTGTCCTTTGCTTTGGACACTTGTTCCAGAATGCCAGGAGGCTGGTGAGAGGTCAGAGCAGTGCTGCCCAAGCCAGGCAGTGCTTCACCCTGTTCTTAGCTGCTGGTACCCAGCCCTGCAACCTCTGAGCGTCCTGTGGTCCTGGGAAAAGACAGATGATGGGCATTTTCTATTGCCAAACCGAGCAAATCCAGGCCCCCACAGTAGCACACATGGCAGATATGTGACTGGGGAATAGGAAACAGCACCCACACATTCCATGGTGTCTTGACTGTCACCAAGTGCTGAAGCATGCCAAAGATGCACTAGCAGCTACCTCATGCCTCATGGGGATGATCAGGCAATAAAGGCAATATCTGGGACTGTGGAAACTGGGAGGAACTGATACTTTCAGGCAGTGTTGGAGCACCTGAAGCAGGAGGTGAGGAGGGAAATATGGGTTTGTGCCATGTGCTGGGCCAGCACAAGCTTGCTGTGGCCAAGCACCAGGCACTGGCAGAGACACCTTAGCCCGGCACCCATAGCCAAGCAAACGGCTTCTGCCTCTGAGCAGGGCTTAGTGAGTAGGTCCAGAGCCATATGCATGTGGTCAGGTCATCCTGAGAACAGAAGTGGCTAAGAGCACAGAGTGCCTACAGCCCTGCCTTGCTACTGCCCTGCTTCTTAGGCTGAGAGACTAATGGGGTTCAATGACAAGCTGCATCCCACAGGCACCGGCAATCAGAGCCAAGAAATCCAGCAAGGCAAAGAGAAACCAGACAAACAGCACCTAGAAAACAATGCACACAGCAGCACACCAGCTTCCAGGCCGCATGGGTTTTGACAGAGAAGGGAAACGTTTAGCAACTGGGCATTCTTCAGAGTACAATGGGGAGACAGCCGAATTGCATCAAGACTGCTGGGACAAGGTCAGGAAGCCAGAGCAGCAGCATTACAAGCAGAAATGGGCAAAGGCTGTGTGTTCATATGCTGCTGGTGGCTCTGGAAGATCCTTTGACATTCCACCTGCAGAAGAGACAGGCAGGCATGAGAAAGTCTTTGTGTCTGCTAGAAATTAGCATCTGTGAGCAGCAGCTTATCAACAGTTGGGATCCAGGAAAACAACATGAGGTTTTAAGACTGGAAAACAACAGATTTGTTTATGGCTGAAGTTCACAAAACACCTGACTTGTAAATTAATTCAGCCTTCAGAGGTTTTTTTTCACTACAGAAAGGGAAGAGGGAGCTTTTCTGAGAAGGGGCACCCAGGGCTGGTCTTGCTGGGCAACTGAAACAGGCTCAATGATATTCCACAGTCCAGTAGAGGAAATGAGAGAAAAAAGCAAAACACATCCAAGAGAATATACAGAAATAAAAAGCAGAAGAGAAATATAATTGCAAAGAAAGGTCTGTGGGTGGTGCTGAGAAAAACATGACAATGGAAAATGATGTGCATATGGTTCCTGCACAATCACCATGGCGAGAGAAATTGTAAAGCTTGCAGAGCAAAAAAACAAGGGAAAGAGCCACCCTGTCAAAGCCATGATTGAAATTTTCTGTTATGTCCATGAGTGACAACACAGGTAGTGCCAATCTGCAGAGAAATGAGTGCCCAGACTAGTTCAGTCAACGACAGGCAGCACTTGAAGCTCAACCTGAAACTCAGTGTCAAAATGGCACCAGGACATCAGGGGATTTGTGAGTGAATAGAAACCTCTTCAGCGCTCTGGAAGTGGACATGGCACTGCCCAAGCAGGCAAAACCATGCTGAAGGCACAACCACAGCAGGAGTTGCAGGGTGGAAATGCCCACAAGGCCATGGGAAATAATGCAGCTGGAGGCTCTGGTTAGTGTAGGCAATACCACCAGCTCACGAACCTGGTGCCATCAAACCTCAGAGAAAGTCTTTGTGTATTCAGGCCGAAGAAAAGTCCCAAATGCAAGTGACATGAAGTGACATGCCTCCACCAACACAGAGTAAAGTACACAAGAAGGATTTCCGGGAGTTGTCTTACAGAAATGGTACCAGTAACAGCAAAGGGATGATTCATGCGGTACAGGATCTGCCCAAGGAAGATGCACTGGAGGTAAAAATAATGGAGGGAATGAAGTAAATCAGAAGAGAAGTGCCTCTACTAACAAGGCAGAACCCATCACACATTCTCAGTCCTTTATGTGACATTTTGCTTCTCCATCAGCCAGATGTAGACGGTCACAAAATCTGAGTTAAAACACAAGTGGAAGAACAGGACTACCAGCAGCATGCCAAGGTGGCAGGACAGTGTCACAGCAGAGGACATTCTGGGGTGAGGCACTGAAACACCACACATCACAGCCCTGGTTTACATCTTCAAGGAGAGGCAGGAGCAGGTCTCAGCTTGGACAAAAGCAAGATGAAATTTTCAGTGACTATAGCACCATGGAAGGGACACCTGCTGACTTCCAAAGGCAACAGCCTTCCTGCCAAAAAGCAAATGCAAATCACCAGATGTCCTTTCAGAGACTATTAGGATTTGTAAAGTATCTAATAGACACTCTTGCCTAAGTGTCTCTTTATCCATTCTGTCCTTCTACATGAAAATGCAACTGAAAAGCAAGATCAAGAGATTTCTAATCTGAAATGAATACTGAGAGCACGGAGAGAGGTGTCATCAAAAAAGTAGTTACGTGCCAGTTTTCAAGGCAGGTTTGGGAAGAATCTGAGAACAAACCTTACTGCTCTGCTCATATCTACTAGTTTATCAAGACAGTGTCAAGGAGATTTAAGAAGAAAAAATGTCAATCCCAGACAAAGGTACTTTAAGCAGGAGTTCAGCAGGACACAGAAAGAAAGGACTGACAGAAGCCAGAACAAACTCACAAACCCTACTCTGCAGAAGCAGTCAGGTACAAAGCAAGCCCTGTCATCCCCAAAGACTGGAGCTGCTGGAGTATCAAATAGCTTCCAAAGTAGACATAAGATGTGTAGACACAGAGGACAGAGAGAAAGCTTGTAGGGCAATGACACTCCTGCCAAGTTTGGCAGCACAGAGGATACACAGGATCCCTGCAGGTGCCTTGCACCTCAGCAGTGCTCAGGCGTGCTCTGCCCCGAGTGTAGCCATCACCAGAGTACACAGTTCATTCTTGCATCAGATCTTGAGATGGACAAGATGGGAAAGCCCAGCTCATGGGTTAGGGAAGTCTGGGAGAGATTTCAGAAGAACATAAGCCTCATACACTGGAGTCATATAGGAACTTCTGCAAATCTTTCCCAAAGCGCTGGAGCAAGTTTTTATTCAACCTGATTAATATTGTACTGATACCTTGGGATCTAACATGACTTAAATCTTGAACAGTGGTAAGAAAAAATCATACTAAAATTGAAAACCAGCTGCAACAAACTGAAGGTGTCCCAGTAAGAATTAAACCTTTGAGTCAAGACATAAATGCTGCAGCCATTGCTCCCTACACACTGGAGTAGGTTTGTGCATTCTTGTGTGGCCCAGTGCTGCTGTCAGAGCAGGTGCAAAAGAAAGAAAAAACCCAAAACAAAATAGCAAAATAAAACCACCACCCCGTAGGCAGAGCACAAAGGGAATTTGGTTATGCAAGAGTTCATTCTTTCTTTCTCAAAAGCCGTCTGGTGCTCAGGGGCTCATTTCATTGTATTCATCCCAGTTCCTGGGCTGTATCCCAACAGCCCTCATGGCAGCCAAATACAGAACCATTTTAATATTTTCCCCTCTCCTGTAGTGTGACAGGAATTGTTGGCACTTGTGCTGTTTCCTGCGCTTGTCTCCAGTGCTGCGGGAGCCTCTTGCTGCCAGGTTTCCTGCCTGCGTTTCCCTCCCAGCAGAGGAGTACCTGTTGGGACAGCATTCAGGAGCTGGGGAGCTATAAGCATCTTAGCTGAGATCCTTAGTGAACCCTGGTACCATCATGTTTGTCTGCAGAGCTGGGACAAGGCAGGAACATAGAGCTCTTTGCCCATC
This sequence comes from Megaceryle torquata, assembly GCA_024611175.1. Taxonomy (NCBI): domain Eukaryota; kingdom Metazoa; phylum Chordata; class Aves; order Coraciiformes; family Cerylidae; genus Megaceryle; species Megaceryle torquata. The sequence continues at coordinate 203,290 of JANIJG010105238.1, read as the reverse complement.
AGCTGGTACCCAGGAGAGCCTGATGCCCTTCCATGCGTCCCTGTCACTAGCACGCACGGTTTCTACCAGCTGTACGTTTGGAAGGAATAATGTCTTCTGTGCCATGTTTACCAGTTCACTCTCCGCTTTCTCCAGTCCCAGAGAGATATTTTACCTCACAAAGCCCAGCACAACATCCAGCGCTGGTCTCCCATCAGTCCTCCTGAATGCAAAGTGCCCATGAGAGCAGAGAGTGACTCTGGAGATCAGTCCTGGTAAGTTCTGAGTATACATGAGTTTCCTGTGGCCAGTGACAGCAGAGGTGACAGCTCCAGAGCTGACCCGTGCCTGATGCCATCTCAGCACAAGTATTTAATCTCATCAGGAATTTTTTTTTTTTGTTGTTTTACATCTGGCCTCTCTATTCCCGGTCTGCAGTCATGGGCCATTTTCCAGCTGCCCTGTCCTTCCTCTTCTTTTGGTTTTACTTCTCCTTTCCCCCAGGGACATGGCAAGCTCTGGGGGCAGGGACACCAGCCGTGCAGACATAGCCCCCCCATCTCAGCACCCGCAGACAGGCTGCATTGCGCCACTGCCCCCTGACCCCAGGGCAGGGGTTAGTTAAGCACAGGCAGTTACAGTCAGTGACTCTTGGCTGTTGCTCAGCCTCCTGGCATCAACCTCTGATAGGCCTTCTGGCATACATATTTGTGATTCCAGTTATCACTGAGCAAAACCCCAGGTTGCTGTGAGAAGAAATGATTTTTAATCTAAACTGTCCAGTTGACATACTTCACCCACCTCTGCTTAGCAGAACAGCTGGTGTTTACCAACTTCTCATTACTGTTCCAAGTAACACAAGATGCTGGCTGGAGAAGACCAGCCACTTCTGAGACAAGAGGAGCTCAGGTTTACCTGTGCCTCAGACTCTGCTCCTTCACATCACTGATGAGCCTCCAGCAGGGGCAGGCTGTGCTGGAAGCCAGACTCTGCTGAAGTCCAAGGTTGATAGATGGATAAATAATGTGACACCCACGGACTCCAGCTACAAAACCAGGGCACCAAGATCCAGAACAGCTCTGCACAAACACAGTGTGCTTTTAGCAGGGGTGGAGCAGCAGCAGCAGCTATGGATGATTCCTCTGGTGAAGGGGAGGCCCAGGTGTGGGTCCATGGGATGTGAGAAGTGGCTCTCCCCCACACCCTGGATCTGTGCAGCACGCCACCGCAATTCAGACTTTCCTCCAAGCAGCGTGCGCTCTCCGTGCCCAACTGCCAGGCTTTGGTAGCACTCAGAGAGGGTTTCTATCCCTCATTTAATGCAGGGGATCTGAGGCACAGAGTGGAAAAAAGCTGAGTTGGAGATGGATGGTATAGATGGGAATAGGAAGGTTTCTCCATCCATCCCAGACTCTGTCCAGCACAGGCCTAGTGAAGATTTTGCAGCACTGTAAAGTGAAGGAATGATGATAGATGTCTGATGATAATAATTATTGTGGGATGTTCTATTTCTGCAGGAAAGAGTAATTTCCATGTTGGCTATCTCTACACTTCTGTCCATATCTTTGTTTACATTTATCAGTGCTTCCTTTTCCCTAATGCCTCAGGTGGCTCATGCTGGAGCTAAGATGATCCAAGATTTATTCTTGTCATGGTATTTCCACTGCCCAAGAATGAGCATATGTTAAAGAAATCCAGTCCCTCTTTATTCCAGGCCTTAAATGGCCCCCTGGAGGCACTGAACGAACCTGGGGTCAGCATGCCAACATGGGCTCTTACATGGGCTTACATTAGGACTGGTAGCACTACTGCCTGGAGGGTTGTACTGGTGAAAGATTGGAGCAAGATGGATCAGAACCACGTCCAGACACCGGCACATGGAAGCACTGAAGCCAAAGCAAGGAGGTTCCTACAACACCCTTCACCCTTTGGAAATGCTGGAAAGGACAATGGTGCTTTTAGCAGCCATGTGAAAGCATGTGCTGCTGCACGTGGGCCCCACCAGTCCTATTTCCAGCTCCACTGGCTGAGGACCGAAGGAAGGAAAACTCCTGAGACTGGGCATGGAGCAGACAGTCACATGCTGCTCAGAAATGTCACAAGCCACAGAAAGATAACAACACCTGGTGTAAGAGACCTGATCCATCCTTCCCCTTTCCTCTATTTCTCCCTCGTCCGTTCAGGCTGACATTAGTGCTGGTGGAGGGGCTGGCCACTGGTGGCCAATGCCTACTGTAGGATAAATACCTCCTGTGTTTCTACAGTCCTGCTCTTCCAACCTTCTCTTGGAATAACATCACAGCTCTGGCTGGGCTCTGCACCCTGCAGCACCTTGGGTGTGTACCCCTTTCGTGGTCCCTGTGCTCCTTCCCTACACACACACAGGTGCTCCCTGCTGTGTCTAGAAGACAAACAGCTCCCAGTTGCCATGACCTGGGAATGATGGACAATATCCCCCCAATCCAGGAAGGGGTTGAGAGTGATAACCCCCAGCCTGACTGCTCCAAGACCCAAGGAATCACCTGGTAACACCCTTTTGCACAAAGTACCCAAAGCATCTGTTTCTGTGCCCACAAAACTGCACTGGTGGCTGGAGGGACGTGGGATCCTCACCCTCCCTTGGGTACAGGCCCAGGAGCTGGTATGCATGATTGACTGCTCAAAGTTTGAATTTATTTCCAAGTATTATTATGGAGCTTAATTAGCCATGGCCACCCTGACCTCATCCCACTGGAAAAACAGCCCAGCTTTGTCACAGCATGTGGGAGCAGGCGGGTGGACAAGCGAGAGGGAAAATGATGGTTTATGGGATGTTCCCAAGGAGTGAGTCTCGTTCTTTTATTTTCACCCAGGCACCACAAATCTGTTTGCTGTGATTTAAAGAGGACACATTTGCTTAAAAAACCATGGGCCAGATCCACAGTCCCTGCAAATCAGAATATTTCTGTTTGACTTCATGGAGCTTAGCTGATTTAGACCAGCTGAGACACTGACCCTCTATGTTTAAACAAAGCCCGTTTTTTCTCACTGGTGCTAGGCAGAACAGCCTCAGGGTTGGCTCTGGGAGGGATATTTTAGAGGGGATGCTCTCTGCATGATTCATCCTCCACTGGGCTTAACTTTGGCAAGAACTGTTAGAGCCACTGGCCACTGGTGAAAGTCTGTCTAGGGCTCTGCCACTGATAGAGGCACATCCACCCACATCCTGGCCCCCAAGTGCAGAGCCTGGCCAGCAGCACAGCACCAGCCACTATAAACACTGGTAACAAAAGCCCTACTGGGATGCCAGAGTAGCAACCTTGGGTGGTCTTGGGCCTCATCTCAGGGACGCAAAGGACAGTGCTGAGGACCAAGCAGTCCGGGTGCAGCAGCTGATGCAGGCAAGCTACTGTGGGGCTGGGCAGCATCTCTAAGTGAGGTGCTGGGGATGGCAGGAGAGATGGGTGCAGATCTTAGTGCCGGGACAAGGTACTTCTGTACCACGCAGACCCTCAGGTCTTCTAGAGCCATCAGAGCTCTGGAAACTCTCTCCTCCCCTCAAGAGCCTGATGTGCAGTTGTCAACCTGCTTTTTGGTCAAAGATGTGAGACGGTACTTTTGGCCATTTATGAAAAGAAAAAGAACTGACCTGAAGAAGTGCTGAAAAGATCCTCCCCTAGCACAGTTAGCACCAGCCACCTGAACTGAGAACAGGCAGCTCTGCAGAGTGAGGCAGGAAGGTTTTGGAGACTGCTTCTCCCCTGAGCTTGCTGTATTTCAATTGGGATGAAGATTTACCACTTCTGAGGCTCCCCTAATGGCATTGCAGGAATTGCTTGGTAAACAAGCAGTAAACTCTTCACTGTCCTGATGATGGATGCCTTGTAGGCATTAGAAGGGGAAAATGAACTCAGCATTTGTAAAGAGCAGTGAGGAGATAAAGTGTTTCACATTTCCAAGCAGTGGAGCACATCAGTGAGGCAGAAGGACTTGGAACAGGGTCTCCCTGTGAAGCCCCAGCTGGGTGTCTGGCCACTGATTGTCAGAGCACAGAGATGAGCTGGAAAAACTGCTCATTCTTACTCTGCACCAATCCAGACTGAAAACCAAGGTAGATATTGTCTGGGAAGCAGCCCTGGTCTGCATGAGGCTGCAAATGTGGGCATTTATTGCTCTCTGGTGGTGAGAAGGCTGTGAAGGAGAGCTGTGAACTGCTCCCAGTGCTGGAGAAGCCTCCTCCATGTCTCCTGCTCCCCTTGCTCTCTCAGCAGAGGAGTTTTTGCTTCTCCTCCAGCCACATAGCTCAGGACACTTGAAGGCATCTTGCTGCCTGCTGGGTGGTTGGCTTCTCCTTGGGCTGCCAATAGCCCATCCAAAGGCAGTGCGGTTGCCTCTCCCTGTCAGAAGTCCCCCTGTGCCCCATCAGCAGCCCTGCCCAGGGTCTGGATGTGTGCCACAGCACAGGACATGCACCCAGCCTCACCATCCACTCCCCAGCACTCCTGGTCCTGTGGGGCCTGGAGCAGAGAGGCTGAGAAGGGCGCTGGGCTGCAAAGGCTGGGTCAGGTCAGGACTGATGGCTCTTTTCCTCTTGCAGGACCCATAGCATGCTCATGATTTAGATGCTGAGTGTACGTGGGCTGTGGGGCAGAAGAGGCCACCCTGGCTGCAACAGGGCTGGGTTGAGGGTGGGCTCTGCCTCCCCCAAAAGCAGCTGTCTACCTGCATATGGGGCTTGTCTCCAGGTGAGGCTTGACCAACCCCTTTCATTTCTCCTCCCTTCCCTAATTCTGCAGAGGTACATGCCACAGACCTCTGCAGAGTAGACAAGCCAGAAACCAGATAGGAATACATAAAAGAGTTGCTATTGAAGTTAAACCACATTTGGGTTGGGCCGAGCTGCCCCATGGGACCCGAGGTGTGTTGGGCAGTGGTTGGGTACAAGTAGGCAGTTGGGGACATGGCAGCACTCTGCTGTCCCCATCCCATGCAGGGCAGCCACACTCCTGAAATGCCATCTGTTGCTCAGCCCCACTGCACCTCATGCTCCAGCACAGCTGCTGGGGCTTCATCCTGCCCGGGTGCCAGCATCAATGTGCTGCCTGGGCTGCAGTGAACAGCCCTGCTCCTGAAAAACGAGGACAGAGTCCCACATGTTTAGTCCCCTACCTGTTGGGACAAAAAGACCAAATGTTATCAGCTCCTTAGGATGCGGCACGGGACCTTTCCTGCACTGGTTGTTCTGGAGAGCACATGGACCTGTGCCAGCGGCAAGGTGTGATGCTGCTTGACAGCTCACACTGGAGTCCCTGAGGTGGTGGGTCTGTCAGACAATGTGGCCGCCTTCACTCAGCCACCTGGGCCGATATGTGGCACAGCCTGGTGTGCCCTCGGGCCCCTGTGGGGCACCAGCGATGTCACTCAGCTTGGCGCAAATGAGTCCTTGCAGCTCCTGGTCTCCCAGCTCAGTTGCTGCAGCGAGGGCCAGGAGGAAGTAGGCTGCTGCATCCTGTTCATCCTACCATAAAGGACAAGGCAGGCATTAGGAAGTGGTTTAATTGAAGGTCCCAGGGTATAAGGGAGCTGGAGCAGAGCCTGGTGGTTCCAGGCAGAACCCCTTGACACCTGACTTCATTGCAATGGGCTCTCTATGGTCGCCGCTAAGTGCCTCTTTCCAAATTGCATTTCCCCCTTCAGAACCTGGCTGTGCCAGCACTGTGTGCCTTTAACGCTGCAGATAGGCTGGAGAGTCACAGGATGCAGCCGTCTACACATGTGGCTGTTTTGCCAGCAGGTGTGATGCTCTACCTCCAGCTCCCTGTCAAGACCAGAGTGCTCAATACAGCATCATGGAAAGGTTTCCTACCTTCAGTTTGTGCAGGGTCAGGTTGCCAAGGTGGCAATACACCTTGCAGTAGTACAGGGCCTCTCCAGAGCACTGCAGCAAGGGGGGACGCAAGGCAAGTGTCTTCAGGTAGCAATCTTCTGCCATCTCATACATATGGAGAAAATAGTAGACAGTAGCCAGACGGTGGAATGCAACCAACTCCTGCAATTGATCTCCTGGAAGAGAGTTGCCAGTGCAGTCAGCCTGAAGCACGCTCACAACACATCCCCAGCCTGGCGTGCTGAGCTGCTTGGGGATGCATCTACTCAACAGCCTGGGGGCAGAGATCTTCGTAAGGAGACACTGGGTATGAAGATGGTTGCAGATGGAAAGCAGAGCCGTGGGCAGAGTTGCTGATACCAAGGCTGGACAGATTGCCCAGGGAGGGTATCATTCATCCAAGGGATTTCTTGGGTAATGGAAAGGGCTATTACAAGACTGGTTCCATCTCACATTATGCTGGCATTTTGCCTATTCAAACTATTTCTGTAATGGGAAGGGACGAGTTTATGAGAAGAGATGGGGCAGAGAGGAACTGTTCAGTTCTGTTGCCTTCATCAGACTTCCCGTGCTCCGGTGTAGCAACAACCCTCTGTTCACCCAGTCCCACCACCGCTGTGGCAGAGCACTCCCATGTGGTTGTCGTGCAGCTTAAAAAGGGAAGTGGCCTTAAAAATATGTCACCAGTTAAGAATAGGTCCATCAGCCTTATGAAAGCAGGAGGTCCCTCTTTCACATGCACACTGTTCTCACCCAGAAAGGCAACTCCCTGTACCCTGTGAGCATCCATCACTCACCAACCCTGATGCTCAGCCTGGCTGCCAGTGTGGCAAACTCCAGCGCCTTCTCATAGCCCTGTAGCCCAATCTGCAGCTCTGCCAGCTTATTGAACAGCCGTAGCTCTGTCTTAGTGGCCTGTAGTTTCCTGGCCAAGGGCACAGCACCTCCCTGAGGAGAGAGAACAGTGAGTCCAGGCTGTTCCTGGAGGCATTGGTACAGTACTGCCCACAGAGCAGTGATATAGCAGCAGGAGATGGACCAAGCACTTGGCATGGTAGGCAGATGATGAGGTGGTTGAGTGCTGCATGTTCTAGACCCTTCTTTCCCTTGAAAATCAGTTTCATTTTCCAGAGTGTCAGTCTCAAAACCTGAGCCTCATGCCTCTGCCCTTTCTCAGGTGCCTGAAATTCTGACTCTGAGCATGTCCCCAGGAGTCACCAGCTCACACCTAGCACTGCCAGGATTTGCAATGTAAAGGCCCCATTCTCACCTTCTAAATGATCTCTGGGGTGAGCTGCAGCCACTGCAAAATATGCCTGTGCCTCAGGCTTCCCCCCTGCAGTGATGTTTGCACTCAGACTCACTCAGAACTACAACAGCCCTCTCCAGCTTCCATCCCTCCAACCTGGCCATGCAGTGCTACAGCCAGCCCTGGGGCAAAGCTCCGTGCAGCCATCGCCTCATGGGGACACAAGAACAGAAATGCTCAGAGGGATCAGTACCCTATAAAACTCCACCGCTCGATCTCTGTTTCGGCTGCCATTAAAAAAGGTATCACCTGCTTTTTCATAAAGATCCATGGCCAAGGGGAAGTTCTCCCATTTCAGAGCAGTCTGAATGGCTGCCTGGAAGGAAAAGGAACTGGTGTGAGACTTGGAAAGAGATATTTGCACATAGACATGTGCTGCATTTGAGAATGATGTGTGTAAGGATGGAGCCAGGAGCCAGACAACCCACCCCTGTGCACGGGCAGTGCCAGAAACTGATCAGGTGGGACACCCAACAGCATCAGGATTTAGAGTTGGGACAGTGCAGCCAGCAGATGTCCTGGCCCTGGTCTGTCATTGGTGTGATGGAGCCAATATGAAGACTGACAAGAGGAAGGGACAGCTTACAGAGAGAAAGGGCAGATCCATCAGCAGGGAGGGCAGGTATGCTAACTTATGGGAAGAACACTTGTGCTAATTATGTACTTGGCCCTGGTGCCACTTTCCAGACAGAACATGTTGTTCCTTATACCTTGACAATTTATTATTGCCAGGGACCTTGCCAGGGAAGGGGCCCCTCAAGGACTCAAGCATGCCCTGCTGAGATCTGGTATTGACTGGCTCTTCTTAATGGGAAGTCACCAATTCTTCAGCCCCTGTCTCTCTGCCGAAACCATGAGCTGGGGAGCCAATGATGGGTCTTTGCTATGGGCCTCAGATGTCCCTTGAGAGCACTAGGAAACAGACTGATGCCAAAGTCATCTATTCATTTCACCTATGTCACTGAGCAGCCACCCCCCCACCCCCATCTCTACCACCCTGATTTAGGGGCACGCTGTTGTGGCTGATGGGGAAGGCTCTTCTTCTTGTTCCCACCACAGTGCACTTCTGTCACCCAACCCCACCAGTTCAGAAGTGCTTCTGGGTTAAAAGAGTGAGGACCCAAAATGTTCTCTGAATTTGTCCAGGGTGGTGCTTTGCTGGATACCCCAGCTCAGAGCAACGCCAGTGGACCCAAACAGCCTTCTGCTCTGCTTACTCTGGGCACATGAAAGGATTTCCCATCTTTTAACAGAAGATGCTCCTTGAATGAGGGAGCCCTGAGATTTTATGAGCTGGTCTTCCACTTTCCAACTCAGCTGATAAAATAATGATAGAGATGGAAAGAATCCAGTAGTCTTCTACTCCGGGAAGTCTTCAAGCACTTCCCTGGCACCTTACCCCTTATCTATGTGTATTTCAATGGGAACTGGTCACCTGGAACCTCCAGCTTCTTTTATCACTCCTACATCACTTTCTTACTCAATAAATCCACTTTTAGCCAAGAGTCCTCTAAACTCAGTGTATGGAAGGAAAGATAGGAAATTTAGTGCCAGATAGCACATGAGAGTAAGGCAACAGCTCCTCCTTCCAGCAGCAGGTTTACATTGCTCCTAAGAACTTTCCCTTACAAGTCTCCCAGACCCAAAAGGTTCAGACCAAGGAGCTGTGGTGGGAATGCAGCTAGCCAATGTGGGAATGGGACATCACCAGCCACCTCCTCCATACCTGAAAGTACATTTCCACCAACTCATCTTCCTGCATAAGATAGTAGAGCCTCCCTGCCTGCAGCCAGGCCTCTGCTGCTTTCACAGTCTCCTCAAGGTCAATGAAGATCCTTAGACTCTGTTTGGTGCAGTCCAGGGAATGTCTCAAAGCCCTGTGACAGTAACAGGCAAAAAACCATTACAGAGGAATCACAGGACACTTCCAACAATCTAGCTGCAAAGCTACCACTGCAACTCCCCACTGGCAATCCTGTCTTCTCCTCCTACACATGTGTGGATCACCTGGCAACCTTAGACCAGCCTGGGATCCCAGTGCTCAGCACAGCTTCAATGCTGCCTGCTCTCACACGCCTGCTTGTTTCAGCCAATAAAGAGGGTTCTGTCCAGGTCATCTGCAAACCTTATTTGACCCCCCCCCCCATGCTAAGCCACAAAATCACTCCCAGCTACACGCAGGAGCATAAGCAGGGAGTGCTTGCACCTTCATTTTCCAGACAGCATGTGGCACCCAGAACCAGATCTCTGCCTATTGTTTGTCCCTCGGTGCATCCAAAGAAGTAGATCTGTGGCTACAAGTGCAAGACCTTATAGTCCCTCTTCAGGCCTCTGATCACTAGAGGACAAAGGGGCAGGCAGCCGGACGAGCCATGGGCTGGACATGCTGTCCGCAGAAGGCAGCTGCAGCAAAGGGAGCACTGGGTAATGCCCAGGGTATGTTTGTTTGCTTGGTGTCTCGCCTGCTGGCAACTGGGCTCCAGCTGTCCTTTGAGTCCAGGGAACAGGGTGCTTTGTGATCTTAAATAGCACTGTTCACATGACAGGCCTCTGCTTCCTAAATACCTTCCCTCTGAACTCACTGTGACCTAGCATAGGAAGGTTAATACCCAAGTTAATGACAGCCTCTCCTCATTTATCCTTCTGGGACATGGGAGCTAGCTACCCACTGTTTGACACATTTGCCTTCAAAGACTGAAGGAAGTCCGTGGTCTGTCCAAGTCTCTTTCTTTCTCTCCTCTCCTGTCTAATCAGTCACGTGCATGTGTCAAGCGGGAGATTGAAAAGCGAGGTGATATGGAGTCTTAAGTAACTCCACAGGGAAAATATTCCAGCAGAGATAGGAAGGGCAGAGTCAGCGGCTGGAGGCTGAAGCCAGACTTATTCAAAACAGATAAGGAACCTATTTTTACTGGTGAATGGTGATTAATCGCTAGAATAAGCCTCCAAAGGAAGTGATGAATTCCTTGTCACTGGGTCCTCTCTGATCAGGGCTGGATGTCTCTCTGGAAAGCTGTGTTTGGCTAGACCCCAGTTCTGTCCCAGCCACAGTCTGGCATTTGCCCAGCTGTCACGGCTCTCTGGTTGACATTGAACAGTTCCCCTCTTCCACCACACAGTGTCAGCTCACAACTCTTAGCAGCAGACCAACCATCAGCCTGCCTGTGGGCAGCTATAGCAACCACACACCTTCCCACCTCTCTCAAGGGACACCCCAGGAAAGCCATTGCTCTTGCTTTGGTTGAGCAAGGACCCCACTCTGACAGCATCTAACAGCTACAGATAGGACTTACTCAGATGTGCCCAAAGCCTGGTAGAGCTGGCTGAGGGTTTGCCGGACATTGCCTTCCAGCTCTCTGTCCTGCAGCTGCTGTGCCAAAGATACCCAGTGCTCATGGTAGGTAATGCAGGCCTGGAGACTGGGTGACACTTTGCTGTAGAAATGGCAGAGACACTCAGTGATGTGAAGCTGACCTGCATGGTACAAGGAAGGGAAAGGGGCAGGTCAAGGTACTGTGTTAGAGACCTGTCAGGGTGCTGCCATGGTTCCCACCAGCAAAGCTGTACTCACTCCTCACATTATGCCACTTCAGGGCAAAAACCAACGCCAGTTCATAACAGAGTTTGCCATCTTCCATCCTCTGCCTGTTCACCATGGCCTGCGCTAACCACAGCAGCACCTGCACCAGCTCCATCTCCAGATCTTCGCTGCCCTGGAGCTCAGCATAGAGCTGAGTCGACTGGAGCAGATAGAGCTCAGACAGCTGGCTCGCCCCACGTGAGAGGTTCAGCTGCCCCAGGTTAGCCAGGGCAATAGCCTGGTTCCTCTTGTTCCCGGTCTCCTTGGCTTTGTGCAGGGCCCGGAGGTAGTTCTCTGCAGCCTTTTGCACCTGCCCTTCTCCTTTGAGGGCAATGGCCAGGAGATTGTGCACAGCTCCACCCTGAGTCATGCTGTCTGTCCCATGCAGAGAGTGCAAAAGCTGCCAGAGGATGTCTGTGGCTGGGCCCGGCTGGCTGTGCAGGAGATACATCCACCCCAAGGAGAGGGAAGACTCAAAAGCCTCCTCCTCACCCATCAGTCTGCTGAGCTTTACAGCTGTGGCTGCATAACAAACTGCCCCATCCAACACACCATGCTGGAGGTACATCCTGGACAAGATGGCACACAGCACCCTCTGGATGGGAACGGCTCTGCTCTCACAGGAGAACTGCAGTGCTTGCTTGAGATAGAAAGAAGCCAGTGCTGGGATGCTGCTTCTCTCCAGTTGGCTTCCCAGGAGTTTGGAAGTATTTTGCAGGATGAAGCCAGCTCTCCAAATGGGTGTTGGTGCCCCCTTGACACCACTGGGAACAAACAACCTGGCAGAGGCCAGTGCGATATTTGGCAAGTACTTCTTGTCATACAAGTAGCTCAAGATGGGGGTGGCATCCAGCGGCAAAGAACTAGTGTCCAGACTGACTGAAGTGATGGTGAGACATTGAAGATGCTCAGTAAAGGGCAGCACCTCATCATTTTTGCCCAGTTGTAGGAGGAGCTTGACAATAAGGAAACACACCCGTGCCTCCAAGGGAGCATTGCCCACAGCAATGGCTTCCCTCAGGATGTACATCATGACTTCCAGCTCGTTCTCAGAGCTGAAAGAGCGGCCAGGCAAGCAGACAAGCAAGGTCACCATTTTTCCCAGTAGGGAGGTGAACTTGTGCTTCATGTTCTGTTTCAAGTAGATTGAAGCAAGGTTCACATGCAATGCAGCCAACAGGGGCAGGTCCCCAAAACCCCTGTCCAGGATGCTCATGGCTTCCTCAAAGTAGACTCGAGCCTGGGAGAACTTGACCTTTTTGATACAGAGCTTACCCAAGAGGAAACAGAGCCTGACATGAGCCCAAACAGAATGAGTCCTCTTGGCCCAGTTTCTGGATGTCTCAAGGTACAAGACCAGTTCATCCTCATCAGGAAAACCATAAAAAGTGGAGTTGAGAAAGGAAAAACTGAGATCATAGAGGCTTTGAAAACTGGGCACGTAACTGTCTTGGTTAAGGAAGGTTAATATGGGGTCAAACACATCAGCATCTTCCATGTGTCCAGCATTCACATCAATAAAGAACTTGGGATCATCAAAATCATCCAGCTTGTCCAGAAGAACATCTTCCAATGCAGCAGGGGCTGATTCACTCCCTGGGCTAGACAATTCAGAGGTGCTAGTTGTAGCAAAGCCATTTATTTCCTCCCAAGACTGGAGCATCTGGATATCTTTACAGCCACGGAGAACAGCTTCTGGAAGGGACAGGAAAGCCATAGCAGGATGTCAAAATTCACCCTCAGAAGTCATTATAAAAACATCCCGTTCCATCCCCTCCACATACTCACCTGAAGGCACTTTCGGGAACATGGCTGTAGGTTCAAAGCCATCTACACAAAGAGACAAACAGAAACCAAAAAGCACAAAGCCTTGGTCAGTGTTAATGTGCAGACTCAGTGCTCAAACCTTACAGTGATCTCCTGCTGCTCTGCTAAACCCCATTCCTGTAGGTGGGAAAGCAGGCTTATTGCTAAGGGCATGGAGATGATGTCACCTGCCACTTGAGCTGTGCATCCCCCTCAGTATACACCCAAAGGTCAGACAGCAGCAGGGAATGTGCTGTAGGCAGCGACCTACAGTCAGGATCAGTCAAGAGCAGCATCTGCCAGGGTGACCCACAGCTGGAAGCAGAGAAGACCCCTACAAGCTGCAGTGTGGTAGGGACCAGCTCCTGAGGGTATCTACAGCCTCCACAACCAGACTGAGCAGAGAGCTTGGAAACTGTCTCAGCCACAGCAGCTGTCCGCCCTGCAAAGCTCTGAGCAAGGTGTGTCCCTAGACACAGCTCAGCATTGCTGTCCATGGCGAGCCGTGGGGCTGGGCACGTAAAGCGTGGGGAAACTCACCCAGACGGTACACAGAGGTGATGTCAGTGTGTGCCAGGTCACCGAGGAGGGTGGTGAAGTGCTGCTCACCACCATTGCAGGGCATGTGCAGGAGGGGGGATTTTTCTTCTTCAGTCAGAAACACCAAGCCCTTTTCCCTGGGTTGAGGCAGACATGAAGGGAAAACAGTCAATGTCTCCCCATCCCCTGATGCTACAGCTGTCCTGTGGGTGGGATGGGCTTTCCCATCCTTCCTCTTCCTCCCACCAGAAAAGCTCTGCTGCAGATGAATACAGGAGTCTGGACACCTTCCCCAGCAGGGCTCCCAGATCCGGGTTCTCTATGGAGGAACCTACTGGTCTTCTTTTTGTATCCAGAAGCCCTTTCTGAGGTCAGGGCATCCTCTGATCTCTGTTGTCTGTACTGTCAGAGATAAGTGCCTGTGAGCCTGATCCAGTAAAGCCCAACAGACCTAGCAATAGGTTAAGACTTTGTCCTCCCACACACACTCCTGGAGCAGAAGCCTTTTTGGATGGGTATGAACCAAAGCTATGTCTTTAAGCCACCTACAAAGACAACTGCCCAGGTCATCAAAGTGGAGTGGTGTCACTCTCCCTCCCCAGACAATTCTTGTCTATGTCCTTGCGAGGGTGTTTAATTCTGCTCAGTGAAGAACTGTCATTCTGCCTTGACATCCCACAGAAAGGGACTGAAGGAAGCAAAGCAGGACTTGGTTTTTCTTGCTCTCCTCGCCCTTGCCAGACTCAGAGTCCCTCAGACAAAGCTATATAGTCAAGAACATTCCTAGGTGGAAGTGTAAAGCCAGCTTGTCTGGTACACAGATGTCCTAAGCTGCCTTAGCACAAAGCCAGGTTTAGCCCGGGGCCAGATCTGTTTCTCTCCCAGAATCTGAGGCAAGGGAAATACGATTGCTTTATCTGAGGACTTCTGCAGCCTGTTGTGAGCAAAGCCTGGCCAAGGCTTCTGGACAGACCTTAAACAGATCTTCTGTGAAGGCCTTGCAAAGCAAATTACCTGCCCTGGACAATCACATAAGCCTTCAGTTGGGACTTGGACTCTTCCCTGCATTTTCTCCTGAGTTTAATTTAATCTAGGTTGTAGCAGCAAACTCACAGAGGTTCACAATCCTCAGGACTTATGTATCGAGTTGGGACAAAGCCAATGCTCCCACTGCTGAGCAATTTGCCCACAAACCACGGGAGTCCTGGAATGAAGAAACCGATGACTTCTATGCTGTCTCCTTTGGAGAAACTCAGTTCATCCCATGCTGCTCCTCTGTGGTCCTCTCTGGCTGTGCACTTGCCTTTGACTGGGAAAACAAGGCAAAGAAGAGAATTTCAGTGTGAGGCCACTGTTAAAACTTCCTCGCTGGAAAAGACTTGGGCAAAGAAAGACAATGATCTCAGCTTGAGAAGGTTACCTCTCTGTCCCATAAGATTTATTGTGCTCTCAGAGCTCTTGTTGAGAAGATTATAATAAAACATACAAGAAACATAGAGAAACACCACATGGCCAGACCGAAACCTCTGAGAGCTGCAGAACAGAAGGTGGCTGGGAACATGGAGCTTCAGAGAAGCTGCACTGTTTCAACTCTCTGCCAGAAGTAAAATCTTTAACAGTGCAAGTGTCCATCACACTACATGCTAAATTCACACCTGCAGAGGCCCCCCATGTCCAGAGTGCTTATGTCCAGGCAGGAATGGCCTGGAGCTAACAGGTGAATGTTGGGCACAGGTTTCATGTGCACATTGGTGGGAGTCTAATTATTTAAAACTCTAGTCCTGAATGAATTAAAGGAGAGATAAAATTGCAGTAGAATGGAAAACACCAGTGGCAGAAAGATGCCACCAGCAGCCCTCTGTAATCTGTGCTCTTCAGAACATCCTCCTAAGTAGATGCAATCTGGCAGCTCTGTTCTCTATTTAAGAGAGTCCAAACATGCAGTATTCCCTTAAAGCAACTTGCAGTGGAGTGTCATTGTCAGAATAAGAGATGGGCCCTTTGCATTTGTGGTTTGCAAGATCTGTTCCCTTCCCTGGGAAAGGCAGCTGCATTACACAGAAACACTTACCAATTGCCCGAGAGGTTGTCCCACTGATCTCCTGGGAGATGCCAAAACTCACAGCATAATTCTTCAGGAACCACCTGCAATGCAAAAGGGAACCACACTGGACCTCTCTGAGCAGTCCTGTCTTCAAGCCAGCACCAGGGAAGGTCTCACAAAAGCAGGACAGAAGTTCTGTTCCCTTTGAGTGCCAGAGCTCCTGTGCAGCATGGCCAGCGTGGCCAGTCCAGTCATTTCTTACAGTGGTGTTACTGGGCACCGAGGGCAGTTTGCACCTCATGACTGCAGCTTCACACCACATGGTAAGAGCAGGTTAAATGTGCCAGGCGGTAAGGAGGATTTCACCGTGTGAGTACAAGAGGAGCTGTGGGTGCCTTTGAAGCTCAGGCAGGTGTCCAATGTGAGGTAAATCACAAAAAATCTCATGTATGACCTAAATCAGTATCGTACAAGAATGGTATCTGAAGTATGCCCTTGCTCTGTCCCATTAACAGGACCTGAATTGGTTCCAGTGGTTGTCTTTACGCATAATGTATATCCTCACAAAACTGCATAGCTCTTGCCCATTGCCAGAGGCAAGAGCAGTTTCTCACCCAGGCTTAGTGCCAGCTCAAGCATCAGGTCAGGAAGAATCTTGTCTTAAGCCCTGTTAATTAGCCAGTGTACTTACTGGTAAAATGGGTGAGGTATTGGCTCTAGAGCTGTCACAGGCACCAGGCCTCGTTGACCTGTCAGTAAGGACATCCCTTCCCACTTGGACTCCTCTCCAACATTCTTCACATGGATCAGGTCATTCTTGCAGAGCTGCAGACCTTCCTCTCCCTCCTGCTCCAGCTGCCAGACACCAGGCACTGCTCTAGAAAAGAAGTTACCTGAAGATAGAAAGAGTCATGGCCAGGTCAATGGCATCAGTCAAGACATAGCCCAGCACAGGGCTACAACACAGCCCTGATGAGATGCTTTTGAGGAAGTCCCTATATATGCAGTCCCTTCTCACCTTCCTGGAGAAGCAAACCCATATATATGGTGGCCAAGTGATCTTCATCCACAGTAACTCTGATCTCTGTGTCCTCCATCAGAGCACAGTTTAGCCAGTACTCCTGGTCAAAGAGAAGATACTCCAGGCAGCTGCCCACGTACCCTAGGAAGCCAAGAATCCAAGAGGGAAAGTCACATTAGCATCCTCCTTTACCAGGCAAGATGGAGTGCTCTTTGGATGTCTCCCAGTCTGCCATCTGCAATCACACTGTGGGGCAACAGCCTCTAATTCTGTCTCCATCTCCAAAATGCAATAGAGAGATTACTGAAAAGGCATTCTCCTGGGTGTCTTTCACTGATCCAGACAGTGGTTTCATAACTCTGTAGTTGGACTCCAAGGTCTTCTAATTAATATTCTTCATCTGTCCATCCTGTTACATTACTGGGCTTTCTCACACTGTCTGTTTAGATCTCCCATGCCTTGAAACATTACCTAAACTCAGATATGTGGAGAATTTCCAGACTTCTTCTAGTGTTTTGAAGGTGAGGAGGAACCGATCCTCCTGTGCTTGCATACAGACCAGCCTGGCTGACAGCTCCTACACACAGAAGACAAAGCAAGATTAAGGGACAGTCCAGGGAAGATGTCAGTCTCTTTTCCTATTGTGGGAATAATATTAGACCCTGGAATGAGACTAGGCACTCATTTGTTAGCATAGCTGAGACCGAAGCTGTGTGAGTTGGTTGCCGGGTGTTAAGGGGAGGGTGCTTCAGCCAGCCGAGTCCTTCAGCCAGGAGGGATGGAGTACCCACAGTGACAACTCTCCATGGTGCAGCAGTGGAAGGGTGAAGAAGCTCCATCTCCTCCTTCAAACCTTTTCTCCTGAGGCACGCACCAAAACCATTGTGCTTTTGAAACCCAGACACCTGAACCTTACCACAGGCTCAGCTTCCAAACCGCAGCTCTGAGGCTGAAAGCCTAACTGTGCCTCGAGGGAGAAGCTCTTCTTTCACTATTGCTGGCACTGGTATGTCTGCACTGTTCCAGGTCTTTTGGGAAGCCTCCCTGCAGGGAGCCCTGAGGGGCCAAGGCCTTAAAAACAGCAGGGAAGGAGAGTTCAGTCCAGGAAACATCTCTTCACCTGCAGTGATTTTTCTATATGAAGCCAAATACTGAGAACCTCTGTGCATGTCCAGAGATTTCACCTCTACTGGGGACCTGAGTCTGGCACACAGCTTTGGTGATCCCAGCCCTGTGAAATGCTGGCTATTTAGACTCACCTCAGAGCTTCCTGCAGGATCCCTCAGGCAGCTCAGAGCCTGTGATATGAGGCTCTGACACAAGTCTCAGCTTTGCATCTGCCTCTCACCTGTTATCAGTTCATTTCCTCCATCATTCCAGTCCCCTGCAGGTCCCCGTGTGCAGGAACACACAGAGGAACTTCTCTTTCTCAGCTGGGTTTGGTATCCCATCACACATCCCATCACACCAGGAGCCTCCCAGTACATGCTCTGCCCTGCTGTGCTGGGCGTCCTACCTTGAATAGGGCACAGACGTCTCTGTCATCACTCTCCAGGGCCCACAGCTTTTTTCTGACCACTTCCTGGAGCTGGGAATTGAGGCACCGAGAGGAGCGGCTCTCCACGGAGAAGAAGAGTGAAATTTCTTGAAAATTAATTGTGCAGTGTTAACGGGGAGAAGGAGCTCCATGCCACACAGAGCTGCCTCCACCACACTGCCTCCCTGCTGCCAGCCCCACCAGTGCCTCCAGCCCTTGCCTGGTTGTGATGCTCAAACAACATAAACCCAACCTGTCATTGCCCTACAGCTCGAGGGCTGATGGGGCTAAGCTGCAGTGCTAGGCTTTGCTCCATTGAACCACTGGAAATACGGGTGATGCCAAAGGCAGCATCTTACCTGGTGGAAAGCCCTCCCTGACAGGCAGTAGAACTAAGGAGGTGTCTGGTGAGCCTTCTGCTGCCTCAGCTGTGGGACTGCTCAGCTCTGACGGCCCAGCCTTACCTAGCAAGGAGAGGGGACACAGAAGAGCAACTGTGAAATGTTGTGGCAGCAGTCTAGGATATTCTGCCTAACCATGCCACCTGAAAGCAAAGCCTGTGGGATGCACTGCAGATCTGGCTGGGGATTCTGTATCTCTGGTATCACTCTAAGATCATGCTTAAGGTTGTAGGCAAGATCTATTGGATTGATATGTCCTAATTACATGATACCCCTGATGATGATGGGCTTCTTTCCAGTGCTGTAGTAGCTTTGAAGTGAGGAGACTCCTTCCTTGCTCTTGGGACAGACCCTCCCTGGGCAGATCTGATTGAAGTATGACCCTGTGATACAAATTTTTTCAGAGGAGACCTCAGAGCAAGAATAGTTCCCTTGCCCAGGAGAGCCAAGGGCTTGCAAAACTCTTTGCTCATCAATTTGACAGTTAAAATGAGATTTCCTCCCCTGCCCTCTCTGGTCACTATCTGAAATCCAAGCTGCATCCTCTGCTTCACACATCACCAACTATTGCCATGACGAATTTGGGAACTGAAACTTCAGCTGGTAATTATGTTAATGAAGGCTAAGGCACATAAAATCCAGCTTGATCTTCCACGGCTGTATTGGCAGAGGAGGGATAACAAGATTAAAAAACCATTTTTGTCAGTAATCAGATTGGATTTGTAAGACAAACATGTACCCAGAGATCTGGATCTGGAACGTGCAGCAACTTTAAGTCACTTCGGTGACCATAACTATACCATTCTTTTTATTAAGGCAGCTTTGCTAGTCAGTCAATTGTTATTTTCTTGCAGAATTATAATCCTTATTTATAGTTAGCAGTAGAAAAGAATGGCCCAAGGCTGGAGGTGTAATGAATAAGCTTTTCTTTCTTTCACTACATTTCTCAACAGCTGTTTTGAACACACTTAACAAACGACTTCATCCAGCAACTCTGTGTCCCCGTCTACACATGGGGGAAGTGAAGTCGGGGAAGTGAAACAAGCCAGAGGCAGAGCAGAGGCAGAGCTAACCCTGAGCCAGCTCCTGCCTGAGCTGGGCTTGCCTGCTGGTTGCTTCACTCCTCCCTCCCTTTCCTCCCAGCATCCCGGCAGACCTCAGTGGGCTCTGCTGGTTTCAAGAGGGCTCAGTGGGCAGAGGCCGGGTCCCCCTTCCCCAGGGACAGGTACCTGATGCCATGGTCTTCTCTTGCCACCATTCTCCCCGGCGCTCAGCTGCGGTGTGCTGCAGGCGGTCCCAGCGGGGCAGGAGCACGGGCGAGCGGTGGCAGCAGGAGTCACACTCTTCGCCTGGGGAACATGGGTGATGAGGAGAGGCATTCGGACCCCCGGCAGGATACTCCTGTCCCGAGGGATCTCCGTATGATGTGGTGAAGTAGGTGGCAGGTCGGACACTGCTCATGCCTCCTTTGTCAGCGGCATGACAAAGCATGATGGTGGGTCTCTGCAGAGCCAGGCAGGGGCCAGGACTTGCTCAAGCGAGAGGAGAAATGGGTCTGCTCCCCACAGCACTCACCAATTCAGTGTTTCTTTTTGCTCAGAAAGGCTCAGAAAGGGAACTGGGAGATTTTTCAAGAGACCAATTGAAATTGCTGTGGGGTAGTCATTCCCAGTGGTGCCAGTGACTCATTTACCTCCCCAGTACTGAAGTATTTTGCAGCTGGGCAGGAAACAGCCCCAGCCCAAAGCCAAGCACAGGTCCTGGCACTTGGGGCTGCACTCTGGCAGCTGAGGCTGAGGCACTTGTGGCACCCACTGGCACTGGCTCTCCCGGGGGACACGTGGCTGCAGCTGCTGGCCCTGAGCCACCTCCCTCCTCTATCCTGCTATCACAGCCCTGTTAGTTCATTCGGGCCCATAGGTATGGGAATCACGCCTTGGGGGCTGGCAGCACCCCATGGGCTCTGAACCCTTGTGATGCTTGGGGTGGTCAGCAGGACAGAGGTAACAAGGGGCCTCCTGAAAAGCTAACAGCATGGGAATAAACCAACCCCCTGAATCACCATTTCACCTCCCTGGCCAAAATATCCTGTCTTGTTCTCCATGCGTTCAAATCTATTGACCCAGCAAATGCCCAGCAAGAGGAGGGGACACCAGTGGCCATTTCGGCAAAGGCAGACAGGCAGCCAAAGGGAGCCAGTGCTCAGTGCTGGAGTCTCCTCAGTGGCCCCATCAGTGGTTTGAGCTCCGCACCCCCGCTCAAACAGAGCAGGGCCGCGGCATCCCCAGGGACAGCTTACCTGTGCACCCCAGGGACAGGTCCTGGTGCCAGGCGGTCCCCAAGCAGCAGCCCATGTGTCCAGCAGCACCGGCAGCCCCGAGCTGTGGGGCTGTTGCTGCAGGGTGAGTGGTGAGCGCGCTGCTCGCTGCCCGGCCAGCACTGCAGCTCGGCCCCAGCCACAATGCACAATGAGCCTTTTGACCGGGCACGTCTGCCAGCGAGGTGGGGGCGATGGGCACGGTCAGAGAATGGTTTGGGTTAGATTCATAGAATCATAGCACTATTTAGCTTAGGAAAGACCTTTAAAATCATCAAGTCCAACTGTAAACTTAACACTGCCACGTCCACCACTAAACTATGTCCCTCAGCACCACATCTACATGGCTTTTAAATCCCTCCAGGGATGGTGACTCCATTACTTCCCTGGGCAGCCTGTTCCAGGGATTGACAAACCTTTTAGAGAAGAAATTTTTCCCAGTATCCAATCTAAACCTCTTCTGGTACAGCTTTCCTCTCATCCTATTGCTCGTTATTTGGGAGAAGAGACTGGCCCCCACCTTGCTCCAACCTCCTTTCAAGGAGAAGGTCTCCCCTGAGCCAGGACTGCTGATAAATGATGGAAAGTGGCTTGGTGAGCACTTCCATCAGCTCCCTCAGTGCCTTTGGGTGGATCCCATCTGGTCCCAGAAACTTGCATGTGTCTAAGCAGTGCATCAGGTGATTAACCAGGGTTGTTAACCCACTGGTACTAAGATGGCAGTTCTGCTGACTCCCCCTTTTACTTCTCTGAGAATTGAAAACTTGTGATCATTTTTGTGATCACTATGCCCAAGGTGGCCTCCAACCATCACATCACCCACAAGTACTTCTCTGTTTGCAAGTAAGTCCAATGGGGTGCCTTCCCTAGCTGGATCACTCACCAGCAAGTTATTTTCCATACTTCCAGGGATGGGGCATCCACAGCTCCTCTGGGCAACCTGATCCAGACTCTCACAATGCTCATAGTAAATAATTTCTTCCTTATATCTAATCTAAATCTATGCTTTTTCAGTTTAAAACCATTGCCCCCGTCCTGTCACTCCAGGCCCTAGTAAAAAAACATCTTCTCATCAGCCCCCTTTAGGAATTAAAAGGCTGCAATAAGATTTTCCCAGAGCCTTCTTTTCTCAGCCTTTCTTCCTAGGAGAGGGGTTCCAGCCTCACAGCACTCCTCTAGATCCTATCTAACAGGTCCATGTCTTGTGCTGGGGGCTGCAGAGCTGGATGCAGCACTTGGGAGTCTGTCATCTCACTGGCTGGTGTTGCTGCCCTGTGCTGGCCCCACCGTTGCCCTGCACTCCGCTCTTGCCCTTGCCTTTGGGAGCCTGGTGCCCAGCCCACGTGGCACATTCCTCTCATTCCTCCCGCCTGCTGCAGCACTGGGAGCCCCACAGTCTGCAGAGCCTGCCCGAGCTTCCAGCTGGCCCCTCTGGAGAGCTTCAACCCTGATCTCCCCCAGCTCAGCCCCACTCCTGACAGCTGTAAGCACCCGCCTCACCTGTGGGGACACCTCGCTGGCATTTCTCCAGCATCCTCCATCTGGGGCTGTGCTGCTGTTCCTGGACCACCTTCCTGCCCAGCTGAGCCAGTGCTCTCCCAGTTTCACAGCAAGAGCAGCTGGCAGCACCACCCACTCCACGCCAACCTCAGTGGAGCAGAGCTACGTCCAGGCAAGGCACAGATGAGTTCCCAGCAAGCACAGACACTGTGGGCTCCTGCAGGGCTGTCAGGACTCAGCTCATCTCTGAGCTGAACCCCAGCTGTGAACACCAGGAGGGACCTGCTGCTGTGTGGGATGCACAGGATGGAGTTTCATTCCCTCTTCGCTTACACACTCTGACCTCCCCCAGCTCCAGGATCAGGACTCAGGGCCAGCTGTGTGTCTTGCTGCACTACAGGTGGCAGATGTCTGCAGAGCATCTCTGGGGAAGATCAACACAGCCCCTGCAAAGTAAGAGGTCTAGTGAGAGAAGTCACAGATAGGGAGGTCTTTTAAGGATGAACATTTACTGCAGCAACCACCCAATGCCAGTGCCACCACTGAAGTGACTTGTTTTCTGTGGTGTGCTCCAGGAGCATTGCTGGCTCTCCCAGACAGCCAGGCTGCATCCCAGCACATGACAAGGCCTTGAGCTTCTCCAGAGTAGCAAGCAATTACTCCAGTGAGTAATTTCTCACCAGATGGATTCCCCTGTCATGACAGGGGCTGCCTGGCACCACCACAATGCCCCTAAAGCAAAGTATGAAGAGTAGCTCACTGTGGGACAGGCTGTGGCAGGATGGAGTCCATGTTTGGAGTCCATGTTCACGGAGCTGGCTGGGAAACTTCTAACAAAAGTGAAATCAAATCAAAAGGCTTCTCAGGGAGGGTCCTGGACAGGCACCAGCCTGCCCAGGCTAAAAGAGTGGGGGTTTCTAGTCCTCATCAGGAGAAATCAGATGTTGAAATGCTAGGGTTGCCTGGAGAAGGGACAATCCTCCTCATCCTCCTTGCTGCAGCTCACCTGCCTTCCCGAGCCCCAGGTGTTAGGGTGCAAAATGCTGTGGCTCTCTCCTGCTATGCTAGAGCCAAACTGAAGTTTCCCATGTAAAACTGCATGGCTGCGGGGACCTGCACAAAGGTGAGCTGCTGGGACAGGCTGGTGCTGCTCTCCCTGTGGCAAGGACCTTGTTCCCGTTACACACCAGCACTGGAAATCTCCGCCTTTAGAAAACTCTCCTTGTTGACCAAGAGATGCACTGAAGGTGCAGGAACCAGAGAAGGAATTCAGATTCAGGCACAGGTTTTGGCCTGACAGTGCTCAGAGCACACAGCCTGAGTTTCTGTGATGGAGTCAGGCACATCTTTACATGAAAGATGGTGCTGGTTTGGGCCCATCTCGTCAAAGTGGTCAGCAGTCAAACAGAGCAGAGGTTTTTCATACAAAGCTTATTTCATTCAGAATGTTTAGCAATACCTGCTCACCAACTAGTATCAAATTCTTCTACTCAGGGAAAAATGAAATTTTTTTTAAGCAACAGAGTGTTATGCTTCATCTTCTAAACAAAACCTCTTCCTTTGTGGTTATGAAATTTCTTGTTGATTTTAAGTTTACCGAGATTAACTTAATAACTAAACCCACTTCTCTACAAGCAAAGGTATCAACCTCCTGTTTGACCTGAAATGGCATCTTACTTTTAGCCAACAACCCCAAAACCTCTTGTTCTACTCCCTACCCTGCTGCTTACCACCCTTGATCTCCCCTGGAGAGCCCCCGTTGCTGCTGCTGAAGCCTTCAGCCTGTCTACCCTAGAAAAGCCTGGTCCTAATGAGTACAGGAGCAATTTCCCAGGGTCCTCATCAGCCTCTCTGCCTGTGCCAGCTCTCCAGGGTCACTTGTCCCTTTGCAAGCCCAGTGTAGCCACACCAGCTGGGCAACCTCTGCAGGCACAGTGCCAGCCGGCCACGCTTTCCTCCCCAGGGCATGAAACGGGAGGCAGCACGACGGTCTGGGCACCCTTTGTCTGGGGGACATGGCTGCTACGGACACTGTTGGTCTCCAGAGCTGTCACGCAGCAGCACCCTTCCCTGGGACCAAAACCACTTTCCTAAATCCAGCTGTGATTCCTCCTGTCCTTCTCCTATCAGTTCCCGGCTCCAACCTATCCTTCCTCGGTCTGCTCATCGCCACCGTGTCTGAGCCTCAAATTCAGCCAGGACCAAAACCGCCGGCTCTGCCCCAGCCCGGACTCAGGCAGCCGCGTCCCGGCACTGCCCCAGCCACCTGCCGCCGCGGCCCGGCCGTTTGCTCAGCTGGGGCCGAAGGGCACGGGCATGCGGCCGGCACCCGGCGAGAGACCCAGCGCGGCAGCTGCCGGGGCAGAGCGGTGCAAGCGGCTGTACTGACCTGCTCCTCCGCACCCACCGGCGCGGGGCCCCTTGCTCTGCCCGCCAGCACCGCTTTCCTCCGGGAGAACTCTTGGCGGCGAGGCTCCGACCTCTCCGAGCCGGGTCCCCCAGGGGAACGCTGCCGGCGCCGGGAGGCGGTGCGCGCCCGAGCGTGTGCACAGCGCTGTGTACGTGTTTGCGAGGCGGGCGAGCGTGCCCAGCGCCGCCACTCCCTCGCACGAGGAAAGGAATTTCTTCCAAGAGCAGCTTATCATGTTGGGAAACTCCGCTTCCCAGCAGAGCTGCCGGCGTGGAGGTCAATGAGTTACCCAGAGCTGTGCTATAAACAGCCCGGCACGCCAGCAGACCGGCGGCTCCCGAGGGGAAGCGCGGACGCCCAGGCACCACCTTCACCCCGGCTCTGCGGTAGACAAGGGCCGGCGAGGCTGCCCGCAGCCCCTGCTCCGCGCAGCCCCAGCGTGGCCGCACTGGCCCTGGCTCCCTCCTGTCCTGAGTGGCCGCTTTGTATGAGCAGCCAGACTCACCTGTCCCGTTTCCAGCGCTGGTGCCGCGACCTTGGAACACGGGACCTTCCGTCCTCGCGGCTCACCGACTGCCTCTGGTACAGTAAACCCCAGCGAGAGGCTCTACCTGTGTCCAGGGAGGTGGCAGAGGCACTCGGCTCTGAAACCTCCTTCTTCTCTGACCAAATGCAAATACAGAGAGAACAAGAGATCTGTGGATCCAGCAGTATTTGTGCACCCGGGCCAAACACCACAAACAAGGCTAGGAAAAAAAAAATACAGGGATTTTTTTTTTTCTTCTTTTGAAAACAATTACAGTCTTAATATCAAACTTTTCTAATATTCCCATTTCCTTCTGGGAGCACTCAGAAGCTGACCATTCCCTAGCAGGTTCAAAACAAAGCCTCATTGCTTTTCCACTTAGTTATTTAAAAATGAACCTTAAAGAAAAAGGAAGTCAGCCCAAACCTGACTTCAGTCTGGAAAAAAGCAAACAAACAAGATGAAACGTTTTGTTTGAGGTCAAACAAACTCCTCTTTCATGGTTTTGATTCTCTGATATGGAGGGCAAGCGGGGGGACTGTTTTGGCATTAGGTAGGGCAGGGCTTTCCTTCCCTTCTCCCCTGAAAGCCCACCCAGGCCTAGCACGGACTGCAGCCAGGGGAGCCACAGGGACACTGGCAGGAGCGAGCAGGGCCACTGGGGACATTTCCTCATTCTTGCACTCTCTGCTTTTTCTTTCACCCTCTACAAAAAGGCACAGAGCAATGAATGATAAGCACCTGCCCACACCATTTCCCCCCACCCCAATCCTGGGCCCTTCAGGCTGCACACCAGTGCCTGCCTGTTCGGGTGAGGGGACCAGAGTGCGGTGGAGAGGGTCCTGCCCCCATGTACCTCCACTCATACATGTGCATGCCCGAGACTGGGTAACGTTGGGACAGCATTTTTGCTGATGTGCTGGCAGCTGGAGGCAGCTGGGGAAGGAGGGGGTTCATGCATGGCTGCAGGATACAGGGGCAGTGCAATGCTTTTGCAGCGAAACCAGTGTGGCAAGTTACTGAAATGCAGCTGGACAGTCCTGACTTTTGCTGATGGTCCTCACTCAAGATTTCTCTTTCACCTCCAAGATTCTTACTTTTTTCCATCCTGTGCAGCACATGGCAATCCAAAGCTGCCGCCTGCACTGGAAATTGGCTCCATCCCGTAATTAAATGGTTAAGTGGGCTTCGGGGCTGAACTAAGCTGAACTCAGCGCTTACTTTTCAGAAATGCTGAGGCCTGCTCCTCTCGTATTGTTTTCAGCCAGAGGCAGAGGAAGTAAATGCTCTTGGAAAACATGTATGTGTTTACCATGCCTGGGTGGGTCCGGAGGCTGGGACCACCCTTTGGCACATAGAGCAGCCACCCCTGCACCAGGGAGCTGTGCAGGGGGCAGCCCAGGCTGCTACTTTCAGGTCTTCTCCCTGGCATTGGGGTGTGAACCCTGAGCATCCTCCATGCTCCAGCCTGCAATTCTCCAAACGTGACCACCACGTCAACAGCGTCACTGCCCAGAGGAGCCTCCAGACTGTGTGGAGACAGAGCCAGGGAAGTGGAGGCCACAGATAAGGCATGGGAAGGAAGAAGGAAGGACCAGAGCCAGCCAGCTGAGTTCCAGGGTTTGAAGATCACTGCAGCCCCTGCCTGGCACTGTGTTTCTGAAAGGAACCTTCACCCCTGAGCAAACATCTTGGTTTTTTTCCAGTTCAACTTGCAGGAAGGTTTGGAGGTGTCAGGGAAAGCCCCACTCTATGTGCAGGTGTCTCAGAGGCACCGGTTTTGGTTTTAATGATAAGGTGTAGGATAGTGGCAAGGAATAGCAGTTGCAAGTGTACAGTCTCATGGTGCTGCCTCTCAAAGCCTTTTTGAACTCTGATCATTGCATCCCTTCCTCGGCCAACCTGCCCTCAGCAGTCCCCTCTCCAGCATGCTGCCTTGCTCGGGCACCCTTGCCCAGGCACAGGCAGAGCTACAGCACCTTCCAGCACCACTGTTTTGGCCATGGTTGCGGCAGGGACAGCCACAGCATCACATGTCACAGCAGTTTTTAGTAGGGAAAACTTTTTGCCTCTAGAACAGCTTTTTCCAAGGTCATAGAGGTAGCTTGAACCTCGCATCCTCTGCGAGATCTGAGCTAACAGCACATGAAACCACTGCACACCCTCGGGATACTCCTCCCAGTTGCCTCTTACTCCTGTCAGGTCTCTCTTGCCTGCACTATGACAAGGTTGCAGGGATGAGGAGTAGGGTGCCAGGCTCTCTGCCCCTCAGCAACTCCATCCTGCACAAAGACACCTGCACCCTGGTAGAGGACACAAGAGGACACAAAGAGATGTGTTATGAACTTCTGATGTCCCATGCTTGTCCCACATCCCCAGGCAGCCCAGTCCTAGACCCCTAACTCTCCTGGGATGGAGCAGAGGCTTCTTTCCACATCACCTAGAAAAGAGGAGCCTTTCCCACCACCCCTCTAACCAGTGCTTGCCCTGGAGCCACTGAGTGTCTTTTCACCCTAAATACCTCTTTCTCAGCTCTCCCACTGCCATGAAACCTGGACCTGATGTGCATCCAGCCAAGATGGCCACCCGCTCCAGGAATCATCCCCACAAGGACAGACTCACAGCTGGCAGCCAGATCCACCCAGTCTTCAGAGCAGAAGAAAGTGCTCAGGTGATGAAAAGTGTCTGTTGGCCATCTGATCTCTTTTGACTGATGGAAGACCTACTGCAAAGAGGTCCCCCAGCTCTACCCCTCCTGCTGCACCATCCAGTCATGGCTTCTGTCCTTGGCCTCTTATCCCTGTTCTTCTCCCAGTATTCTTATCCCCACTTCTCCCAGTGGAAGTATCTCTGCCCAGCACTGGCCAGAATGTCATATGGCCTTAACCCTATCAATAATGCAGGAGAATTGATGGCAGGTAGCTTATAGACAGCTGCCAGCCTCTGAGGGGACTGAGACCTCCCTGAGCATGACCAGGCAGGACCTGAGGTGTGGCTAAATGCCTGCAGCCCACATTGGGGTGGTGAACTCAGGGAGGAATTGACTGGGAGCTCTCCTGCCTTGCCCACCTCTCTGGATCTGGACTGGCTGGAAGGGAAACCTCTATGCTGGCCCATGCGAGGTGACTGCTCACTGGCCTGAGGGACATGGGGAAAGGACTGGCTGGACACAGCAATGTGCAAACGGCTGTCTCAGCCTTTGTCCTGTGGCCTTGTATGTGCTGGACTGGTTCTCCTGTGGCCCCAGCTAGCGCACAGATATCAGGCTGTGCTGGGGAAAGCAAAGAAAGGTCTCTGATGTGTTCCCTGTGTGCTGTGGTGCTGTTGCTAAGCCCAGAGATGTGCTCTTCCTGTCCAATAACTGGGAAAAGGTGTCACTGTGCCTTTTTTTGCGAAGGTGCTCAGAAAGCCATTGCATCAGAGCTACATGCCCAAGAGAGGCATATCTGAGCTGGTTTCCTGCAAGTCGCAGCTTGGTCTGAGAGGCGCTGGTGTTCAGCAGCTGACTGCGAGACACAGGCAAGGCAGCTGCTCTCCCACCCAGGGGCACCGCAGCTAGCACCAGGCCACGCTTGTTGGCAGAGGGGAGATACATGAGCAGGCTGGTGCTCTGACACCTGGGGACTAGGCGTCCCCAGCTGGTAGGCTGGGAGTTTGCCATCCAGGGACATGCAGCACTGGGCACTGCTGGTGTTGGGAGCACACAGCCCCGCCTGGACTCACCGTGTTGCCCAGCTCCCCGCCGCAGAAGGGGCAATTGCGTGAGGGGTGCCATTGCCTGGTGGATACTCCCACTGCACCTCCCAAAGTGAGTTTGGGATGCAGACGTTAAACTTCTCGAATCCTGCTGTTTCCAGATGTTTGCGGGCGGCAGGGTGTGATGGTGCATTCGACCTGCCCCAGGAAGAGCAGTGCTTGCTGGGACTGCAAGCATCAGCTCTAAGGATCTTGTCCTTGAAACGGGAATGCCGACCTCTGCCTTCGCCTCTGTGCCCAGTGTCCCCTACGGGAAAACAGCCCAGTGCTGCTCCTCAGGCTCCCCGTGCCCCCAGCACCCAGCGGCCCCGCGGCAGAGCCCAGCGGCTGGCAACGGCCGGGCCGTGAGCGCGCAGCGAGCCGGGCTCGCCCCCTCCCGCCTGTTAATTGCCAGAGCCATTAGATGGCAGCAGCCACCGCGTCACCGGCGTCCGAGCGGTGCTGATGGGGACGACCTGCTTAGCAGGGCCTGCTGTGACAGCACGAGGCGTGCCAGTTATAAACTAAAAGAGGGGAGGGAGATTTAGACTAGACAGAAGGAAGAAAATTTTTACAATGTGGGTGGTGAGACCCTGGCCCAGGTTGCCCAGAGTGGTGGTAGAAGCCCCATCCCTGGAAACGTTCCAGGTGAGGTTGGACGGGGCTCTGAGCCACCTGTTCTAGTTGGGGATGTCCCTGCTCATTGCAAGGGGGGTTGAGCTAGATGCCTTTTAAAGGTCCCTTACAATCCAAACCATTCTATGAACAACACGAATGCAGTTTTGGAGCCAGGCCACTGCCCTGCTGCCCACAGCCCCCAAGCACTGGTAGCCTGCACCTAATCCATAGGGGGGACCATGGGGGAGGGAAGTAACCCCAGGATGGGGCAGGTTCTGTGGGATTGCAGAAGAGGGCTTGCAATGAGAAATGAGGGAAGGCACTGAAATAGGGGACCAGCATCCTGAGCAGCAACATCGGGCTCAGCAGGGACATGAGTGTGACCAGCCACGTCTGGAGGACATCTGCAGGGAAGATGACTCTCCGGAGACCATCTGCAAGGAACTGCTGTGAGCACACAGCTGGGAACTGCCAGTTGCTGAATTGCAAAAGCCAGGCTCTGTGCACCGCGCTAATGAGCAGTCAGTGAAGCCACGCTCATTTCCAGTAGTGATTTTATTGTCTCTGTTAAAGACACTATGGGTCAGATAACACACCGGGCAAACCTCGCCTGGGCTGTACACCCAAGGTTTGTTCAGGTGCTGCATTGGATAGAGCTGACTGAAAATCAGAAGGACAAACTGCTTAAAACATCCAAATTTTTCTCCTTTCACAGGTCTCCAAAAGAAAATTGTTTCATTTGGAATATCTCTAGAAAATCAAACTTTCAAAATAATTCATTTTAACTTCTCAATGTCCCTGTATTTCTCCCTGCTAGTCTTGCTTTCCCTTTATTATTCTCCATTGCCTCTACTTTTACCCTGTTCCTATTTTGCTGTTGAAACAGAAATGAACAGGACATGGAAGGAAAATGACAAAGGACAAAATGAGCTCAACTCCCCAGATCTCCCATTTTTCATTTTTCAATTTCACCCGCAGTAGGAAAATGGTCACAAAACCACATTTTGTTCATCTCTAGATTACAGACAAGTATAAAATCCAAAACTCTGTATTACTTTTCCTTCCAACATATGAGTTGGAAGGGGCTGAACAGCTGCTTCCCACACATCCAGCATCAAAAAGCAATCCCAGTGCTGCTTTCCCCACCACCAGCCCAGCAAGCATTGGTATGAGTAGTGTCGACCACAGAGCCTGAGCTAGGTCGTGATTCCTAGGAACCACCCCATCTAATTCACACAGATCAAGCTCAACCTTAACCATTCAGTAAAGGGAACATAATTAAAGAAACCTTTTGATAAATTGGAAAAAAAAAAATCAATATTTTTAGATGTTCCTCTGGAAGGAAAAGAGAAAAACTGATTAAGATATTAATTGCTTGTGCTGATCTAGGCTTTTTGAAGCTCTTAATGATCCAAGCTGCTTGTAAAGGTGTTGGTCTTGATGCCATTTCCTTTCAGAAAGCAGCAAAGCAACTCAGTGAGGCTAAGCATCTTGTTTTGATATTTTAAGGATGGAACATTCTGATTTTTCAACTTACAAAGCTTTGCTGCTTTAATTTTTTGTACATAAAGCCAAGGCTGAAATCAGAATGAAAGCTTTCAGTTTAAGCTAATTAATCCAAACACTTTGATTCAAATTCCATTGTATTTTCTCAGTTTTGTTCGCTGGGAAATTATTTTAAGTGTCTGCATTCCATTTTTAGACCAGGAGGAAAGAGGAAAAAAAAAAAAAAAAAAAGTGAGATTTCTTAGAAAAGAGATAACCCGCTGCTTACCCGGGGCTAGCCATTCCGCAGCATTTCGTGTGCTTAGAAGTGTAAAAAGAAATTAACTTTTCTTAATAACAGCATTCAGTCTCCTTCTGAACTGCGCAGGCAGCATGGTCTGAGACCTGGTCTGAGCTTTGCCACAAGCTCCCAGAGCAAGGAATGCCATGCTCCGGGATGAAGGTCCTCCCAATTCCCCTGGAATCACCCTGATTCTCTGTTTCCTAATGAAACAATATGAGAAACAAAAGGAAAACCAAGTTATCGTGATAACACCACTCCAGAATAAGACAGAATCGGCATTTGCCAAGGTGAAATTGCTCTTTCTGAGCTCTACAAGGACCTCTGGGAAGACAGGAGCTGTGCCAGTGTCCAAGTGCTGGGCTTCTCCTGATAGGCAAGGCTGTCCATTATCAACATCTCAGGATCCTGACCTAAAGGCTCATGGGAGGGTGGATGTTTCTTGCTTCCATCAGTCCTTGCTGCTTCAGGGAAACTTAAAAGGGAAAACTAAAAATAAACCAAACTTCCAATGACCTTTAATGGGTTGAAACATAGTTGGCAATGGGAAAGCAGGTCAGGTACCTCGGGGGCCAGAGCTGCAGCTGGTATGAATCTCCCTTTGCATTGCTTTGCTGGTGCAGCTCCACAGGACCTGCTGGCCAGGCTTTGTGGGGCAGCTGTCCCCAGTGGGTCCCAGCTTGCCCTGCAGCAGGTCCAGGAGCAGGGTCTGCACCAGCATGGTGTGCACGAAATCGGCCACACAGGCAGAGGGAGAAACAAAGCAGGCCCAAGATGCCCAATCTCAGGCAACAAGCCCTGATATTTCCTGGCATCCCCAGCCTTGCTGTGTGCCATGACATTGTGTTCCTTGGCTTTCCAGCCCCCTGCTGCAGCAGAGGTCTGCACAGGGACATTAGCTCTCCTGAAGAGCTAGAGACTGAAAGACTCTTGCAGGTTTTAGGACAATAACTTGTTTCCAATGCCCTAAAGCCTTTATCTTCACCCCTCTCTTAGGCAGATTGTGCAGCAGCTCTCCTCTCCTGGTGTCCTGATCTTTCAGGAGAGAAGGTGTAAGACCAGCACTTCTGACACGCAGGACAAGTCACTCTAGAGCTTCTGCAGCTCTTGTTTTCTCATCTGCTTTTGATTTGGGAGCATTTGTTGCACTTGACCTAGGGACTCAGCCCCTGTGATTATTAGATCAATAATGCCAGAGGATCTGTAATTCCTTCCATGCATGGTGTAGGCGGCCCTTCCTGGCTTTGCAGGATGACTACAGGTTACAGATGGGCTACAATGCACACCAGCATTGCCTGGAGCAGATCCAGCTCACAATCATTCTCCACTGTCTGGGTAATTTTTTTTTTTGCTGAAACAATTTGTGCAGTACTAAAATTAATGACTGAAAATGTGATCTTGCTTGAAAATAATCTATCGTTTGATTATCACTTTAATGCAGGCAGCCTGGGGAACATCTGCCTCTGCCTGTCTGAGTCTCCTCCTGCCGGCACGGGGGATTGCTGGGAAGGGCTGTTGTGCTGCTCTGTAAACTGGAAGAAGGCCAAGCCACTGGCAAAAGGCTTGGTGGTTGCTGTGACTGAGGAAGAGGAGTAGGGTCCTGTGCTGGATGAGGCACCAACTGTGCTGTCAGGTCCCACCATAGCCTCCCAGGGCTCCCTCTTAAAACACCCACTGCCCAGTTCACTGCCTCTCAACCCAGCTGTTATGTTTTCCATGGACTCCAAAAGTAAAATTATGATCTACATCATCTGGAAAGTAATTCTGTCATCACTAGAAGAGCGATTCTGGCTTTGCACTGGGGCAGCAGACAGCAGCATCTGACCACTCCTGACTTTATCTCTGCCAGATCCCACCTCACAAGGGAGGCAGAGGAAAAGAGAAAAATGTGTGGGAAACTGCCCAGCGAGGCAGAATTTCCTCCATCCCATGACACAGACCATGTGCTATGGTATAATGGGGTCTCCAGACCCCTTAGGCTTCTCTGCTGCCTTTTGGGAACATTACAGCCCTGGACTTACAGGCTTTTTTTTGAAAATGTCACCAGCTTCCGATGAGTCAGAGTCCTGGTTCTCTGCAGCCTGCCCAGTGCTTCGCGCGAGGCGTCAGGCTGTGCTGTGCTGGGGTCCCCACGGGCATCTTGCTGCTGTTGTTTGGACTTAAATCTTCTTGCTGAGAAAGGAGAGCTTTTCCTGCCAGCAGACAGGCAGGCAGGTCTGCCGGGAGTTCGTGCTGGAAGGGATGCGGTCAGCCAGATAGTGCCTCTGGGACAGACAGACATATTTGTGCTATGGCACCCTGGAGCAAGGGCTGCATCTGGGATCTCCGACCGAAGCATTTCCACTCCTCCTGCAACTGTGATTCACAAGGCCCCACGGTGAAGGTTGCTCACCAAGATGACTACCAGTTGAAGGGGAAAGAAAGTGGGCAGAAAGCCTGGGGCTTCTACAGAGAGACCTCCAAAGCTGTTCCATGTAGCTGTATGTGTGTTTGCAAACACATATGTATGCATGTGTCTGTACTGAGGTGTGCTGAAAGGGATGCTATGGCTTCAAATAAACCAGAAATGCCAGAGCTAAGGCTGCTGCTGAACCATTCACCCTGTGTGCTTTGAGGACAGGGACACTTACATGATCTTTTAACTCTCAGACCTCTCCTAACCCTGCCTCTCCTGGGCTGTGGACCTGGTCTCTGATATTTGCTTTGTATTCCCCTCTCCATTCCTTACCTGGTCCCCAAGCCATGCAGGAGTGAGAAGGGAACCCCTTCTCTGGGACTTTCCCCAGGCACCCCACTCTGCCCTCTGGCCCTGGAGACCAACATCTCTTCCCAGGGACAGTGGCTGAGGGCAACCTCTCAAGCAAGCACATGGGTAGTGGCTTCCAAAGCCACCAGTGGGAGAGGAGGTGAGCCTGATTTCTCCGAGTTCCTAGTGCTGGTATAGCACAAGATACATTTTGAGCCCAGCTCCTAGTAATTCCTCATGCAGCCATCAACTTCCAGCTCTCCCAGTGATCAGCCAGACAGTGTTCATCAGACATCAGGGAAAAAAAGAAACCTAATTATCAGCTGGGTGGGAAAAGTTTTGTTCAGGTGACTCTCAGCATCTCACAAGGGCACAGAGGCAGGAATAAGAAACCCAGTGCCCAGGGAAGTAGTCAGTAACATTCAATGAAATTAGCCCCTTTTTTTCTTCTATCCTCTTACCCTCATCAGTACTGTGCCCCTTTTCACTGAATGATGCTGGGTCCTGCAGGCAGCAGCTTTCTTTGCACAGCCTGAGCTACGTGGTACATGCTGGGTACTGAGTGAGGCAGGCGCCTTATGGGAAAAAAATGCATCTAATAATTGCCATGAAAGCCTGTGTTGCAATGCACAGACACAAAGGGATGAAAGGAGGCTGCTTTAACATCCTGACATTTCCTCATTTCTGACTTCTTGTCTCAGGCATCCCTAACACCCTTTTATGGCAGATTTTGCAGCCAGTTTCCTCAGTCAAAGAAAAGGAAAAGGGATTTCCAAAATACCCTTGGACAGTGCTGCTGGTGAGGGGCTCCAACCAGTGCCCTGCACCATGAATCCCAGCTTCAGCCTGGCCCGGGGCCCGGTTCCTGCATGGGAGTCACTGGCTGAGGTGGAGGGGTGGCAGGGATTAGAGCTGCCCGCTGTCTGCTCACAAGTGCCAAAACCTAGAAATCTAATGACAGGGAGCACCTGGTGCCCTGCCCACCTGTCCCGCTGGCAGTGCCCACTGCCCCTTCCCCATGGGGCAGCTCCATGGTACTGGGACCCTCCAGCTGGGAGCAAATGAAAGGGAAGAGGTTCTGTGCTGGTGCTCTGTGAACTCCCCCAAAGCACCCCATCCTCCTCCACAGCCCTCTGCAATTCCAACCTCTCTCTGCTGGAAATTTCAAGTTGTTCTGAAGGCAGCAAGTTAAGATTTGGAAACCAGGTCAGCGGAAGAAGCTTAATTAGCTCACTGAACCATGGGGACCAGCTCACATCGTGTCTGTTTTATTGACTCCTCAAACGGATGTTCGTGATACGATAGGTGTGAGCTGTGCCACAACAAGGACTTGTGCTCTTCCATTGATGAGGGGACACCCTGGGCACTTGTCAGGCACAGGGAATCTTCACAAAGGGCCCCAGATCAGTGCCATGGGACAGCCCAAGCCATCCTGCCATACTTTCCCCTTGCCTGTTCCCCCCAGTCCTGCAGGAACTGCTGGGGCCCTGCTCCTCTGCTGGTCCTGCTCTTCTCACCCGACCAATGCCTCTTGGGAGGGGGCAGAGCCGAAGGGGACAGGCAGCAGGGCTTGTGGTGAGCTGGCTGTGTCACCGGCAGCACAGGCGTAGCTCACGCGACCTGCTACCTGTCTTGTCATGTCACCGCAAACAACTGCTGCTGCAAATAAAACAGCAAGAGAAAGGGAAAGCAAAAGGCTCTCCCTGGGCAGCATTCCAGCCCCAGGAGCAGGAGAGATGCAGCGACTGTCACGCTGCATGAAAACCCCCTTTCATTAGCGGCAAGATCGTAGCTCGTCTCTTTGAATCACAGTGCAGCTTCTCAGGGGCTCTAGGTTGGGGGGGTACAGCCCCATCTCCACTTGCACCCTGGGAGCCGCTCCACTGGGTAAGGCTTTATTCTGATAGATAGCATCTCACAAACAAAACAAGGAGCTTATGGCTTTGAAGCCCTTCCAGGAATCCTGATGTGCTGCCGGCAGAGTAGTCTCCTTGCTGTGTGTGAGGGAAGAGTTCCCTCCCCGTCCTGTGGCCAGGTGCTGTGCAGACACCTACACAGGACTGCCAGGACAGCCAGGACAGCTACTGGAAGCGAACCTTGGCACTAGAGGAAAGCCGATCATTCAGCATGAATTGTACCCCTCTCCCCCATCTCTGTCTTGGAACAGTGTCTCTGCGCACTCAGCCATGACAGGGCCAAGCCAGAGAGTGGTGAGGGACTGGCAGCCGGACCCACCCTGGGCTGGATGGGAGCAGTACTGGGCTGAGTGGGAGCTCCATGGTGCATGTGTGTGGGAAGCCCTGTGGCAAGGAGGGGCCAGCCTGGGGGACCCAGGAGCTGCAGGCAGAACCACAGGCAGGGCTGGTGGCAGGGCAGTGAGTAGGTCACCAGGCAGGGCAGCCTGCAGGATTGACAATGCAGGGCAGTGGGAAGGGCAGGGTAGCACAGCGGGCAGGGCTGAACCGCGGGCAGAAGTGCAGGCAGGGCAGGGCAGCGGGAAGGGCCGGATCGGGAACAAGACTGAAGGCAGGGCAGAGCAGCAGGCAGGGCAGGGCAGCGGGCAGGGCAGCGGGCAGGCGGTGCCCAGCAGATGGCGGCGGTACCGAGGCGGCGCGTCCCGCAGCCTCCCCCGGGGCCGGGCCGCCGCCTCCCGCGCTGCGCTCCGCGCTACCCCGCGCTGCCTTCCGCGGCTCCCCGCGCTGTCCTCCGCACCACCCGGCCCGGCCCGGCCCCCGCGGGCTGCCCGGAGGGGCGGGGCGGGGCGCGGCGCGTCCCCCGCCGCGGCTCCACACCCGCTATAAGAGGAGCGGCCGCGCTCCGCAGTGTATGGTCGTGCCGTGCCCCGGCCGCCTCCTCCTTCTCCTTCCCTCTATCCCGGGACCCTCCCTCGGGCGTCCCCCGGGCCGCCTCGCCCCCTCCCAGCCGCCGACACCCTTGACCTTGCCGCTCGGTAGCGAGAGCAGCGGCGGCCGGGGAGGGAGCCGTGCTGGGTCGCGGAGCTGCCGTGGGATGCGTTAGCTCGGCGGATCGCACGGAAATATTTCTTATAGGAAGGAGAGAGGCAACCTCCTCCCACTGGCGGAGCGGGGGCGGAAGAAAAAGAGGATTTAAAGAGCATCTTTGCCCCCTTTGTTGAATGAGAAGGGCAGAGGAGGACCAGCAAGATGAGCACTAGCAGTAAGTACGGCTTTCCCTTGCCTTTGCTATGGGAACGGGGCTGATCTTGCACCGATTTGGTTGGAAGCGAGTGGAAAGAAAAATATCACAACAGGGTTGACAAGCCTAATGGAAAGGATTTTTATTAAAAAAAAAAAAAGGCGCCTGCCTGCCTTATGTATTGTGACAGGGTCTGGTTTTGCTGGCCCTTCTTTCCTGTGAGCTAAGCTGTGGTGCTTATCTCCACTGAGTACTTTTCTTGGCTTGTATTCTGGTTTGGAGGGCAGATCATGGACTAAAATGTCGATATGCAACATGGTGAAAGGGAGCCAGGAGCACTCTGACAGTCAGCAGCCTCACATGCTGATGCCACTGCCTACATATAAATGAACATAGGGGCAACAACTGATGGGGAGGAGGAGCAGGGTAAGGAGAGACACAGAAACCAGTGACCTGAGCAAAGCACAGGTGCAATATTGAAAAACATGTACCTTCTGCAGCTGGGGATGTGGGTGTTTCTATTGTGTGTGTGAGAGACAGGGACAGAGGCACTCGTGCGCTATGTATGAATTTCTAAAGAAGCAGAGCTTGGAAATGTGCTGCATAAGGTGAGAACTGGCACCTGATACTAGTCTAGTTTCTTCTGATTTTGTATCCTTGTTGCAAAGTCTGGAAAGATTGATCAAATTTGTTCAAGTCACAATTTCTTTTTAGTCACTGATATGATGTGTGACAGCTGTACCCACCTTGCTAGCACAGCTTTGATCTATTCCTTCAAAAGCAGTGAGCCCCCAGCCAAAGGAATTGATGTTGATGGCCACCTGAGGGTACTTCTCCTGTGATAACCTGCCCAAGGAAGGTGCCTTCTCTCCTGTGGGTCCTGGAGGCTATGTTAAGGAAGGAGGACTCCCCCAGGCAGAAAGCAGCAGAGCAGTGACTTCTCCATGGCACTGGCATGTTGAAGTTTCTCAATCTGAGGTCTTGGGGTGGTTCCCAAGCAAAACACCGTGAAAAATGCCTTGGCATGCTGCAAGGCAACAGAACAGGTGATTCCAGCTCTGTTGGGCTGTGTCAGAGGCAAGAAAACTTTCCAGGTGCCCTCTGCATGAGCCATACCAGGGACGGGAGATATCCCCTTCCTGGGGGAGCAGGGCTGCTTTGTGCCCAGGTAGGGAACAATAGGGACTGATTCTTTCTGAGACTGCTTGGTGCCTGATAACAAAGGGTCCTCCCTCTGCCTCTCTGGGCAACGAACTCGGGTCTGGTGTGGAGGGCTGGGATGGCGCATGGTGCTTGCTGGGGTCAGTGACCACAGTGGGACTGTCAAGCTTTCTCTTAAGTCAATTCTGACAAATGTGTTGGCTCCTTTTGGAATTCTTTTCCAGCTCCTCAAAGTCATCTTGGCTGCCGATGGTGATAAGGGCTGTTTATGGCACTGCTGTGCTGTAGCTATCTGATTGCACTGCAAAACTCCTTCACTGTGTCCTCCCACATTCAGAGCGGTACCAGCGAACCCAAACGTGCTGCTTGCCTGTTGCTCTGACATGACTCATTGGAGGAGGCCACTGGGCAAGCAGTGAGCTTGGAGCCTGTGGGACGTGCTCCTTCTGTCACTGCCTTGCCCCGTGACCTTGGATGCATCACTGGGCTGTGCTTCTGGATTTGCCAGCAGCAAGCCACAGCTGTGGCTCTTGCCCAGCTCTTTGGATGGCTTTGCAATCTCTGCTGAAATATTGCTCTTACCTTTTGCTAAGTAGCCATGTAAAGGTTTAATAAAGGTTTGGGAACTTTAGCATCTCTTGATCAGTTCCTGTACTGTGGGATAACTTATGGTCCCTTTGGGACCACAGCTGCTATGAGGGCTGTGCAAATTCTGCAAGGCAGTGGCTGTGCCATGTTAGGCTTCCAGGCTTTTTCCCAGTAGCCAAGGAGCTCAAAGCATGGCTTGCTATACCCAAATGCTGTCACGTGTCTGTTCTTAGAAATGGCATGATCCTCTCGCAGCTCTGAGCTAGGTGTGGGGTGCGGGGACAGATCTTCTGTCAGCGTGTTCTGTGACTGGTGCAATTGGTGCCAAAAGCTGTCTCTCCCTTCTTGCTGCTTCCTTGCCCAGCTCTGCGCATTCCTACCACAGCTCCATGGACCCGCAAGGTAAAAAAAAGGAGCCCAGGAGCCTTGTGTCAGTACCCTCTGCCATCTCTGTTTCACCCCACTGATGCTGTCAGTGACCTGCGTGGCTTTTACAGTCCTTTGCTAGTAGCCAGTGGCTCAGTGGAGCTTGGTGCCACTTGTTGGTCAGAAGCTTCCTTGCCATGCCTCCCAGGCATGGCCAGCTCTGCTGCTCTCTGCATTGATTTTTGGGTTTTTTGTTGTTTTGTGGTTATTTTTTTCTCCTCCCAGTCTCTGTAGTGACTGAGGCATTAGATGTGGTGGGATCTAGGAGCAGCTGCACTCGGTCAGGTCTTGGGGAGACCCAGTCAATTCTCTCTCCTGGTGCACAGGACCCTACCGGGGGAGATGTGAGCAGCAAGGGAGACACAGGAGGAGGAAGATGGATGATGAAGCCAGATTGTGCATAGGGTGATGTTGTGCAGGTGTACCTCTGGCTGCAGGACCAATATTTTAGGGCTAGCAAATCAATTAAAAGCACAACTGAGGATGAAATGGTGTCATCTGATCTGCGAATTCCCACTACTACTTTCCATTTTACTTGGTGCATTTTGATAACACTTCTATGCTGTCTGAAGCTGATGTGAGGCAGGAAACCTGGTGCTGTAGGCTCTGGCTGGCCTCAAGCCATGCTGTTGTGCAAAAGCTATCTGTGAGGCCTCTGAGGAGCTCTGGGCAGGATTTGCTGGGCTGTACAGGTGTTTCTCTGAAGATGCTTCATGCACAGCATACAGGAGTCTTGCCTGCCCTTGGTGAGGGGACAGGTGTTTGGTTTTAACCCTGGTATGGCTCCCAGGGTTGGAGACCCTGAGTCATCTCTCCCATGGTGCAGGGAAGGAAAAGCCATATGGAAATCTTGTTCCTAAGGTTAAGAGGAAAAGGTTCTTATCTTGGGTGTAAACTCGTATCCTGAGGCTGCAGAGCAGACTAGGTGGCCCTGCGGGTGCAAGGGTTGTGCTGGCCAGGAAAGCACCTTCTACTCTGGGCCTCACCAGGTGTGCAGTGAGCATTTGGAGGGCACAGTGTTGATAGTTACATTAGCTATACTATTTATACCTCCCACTCTGGTTAGCACTCCTAATTGGTTGCAAATGGATTCATACTTTCATAAACAGGTCTATCAGTACTGCTCTGCATTTCCATTGAAGCTGGATCCTGTGGTACAAACCCTTGCCCAAGAAAACATCCATTAAAATCACCCCCTGAGATCTATGTTCTGCATTCAGCCCCTCCCTCTGAAACTGGCCTGGTGCAGGGTGTCTAATGTGACCAGTATTGTGTTTGTGCTCGTTAAAAGGCAACAGTTGAAGCTGTCAGCTGCCCCAGGGATTTAAGACTCTCTGAAATGAGTGTGAATAATCCTTTATCTACTGGAAGGTAGTCACCAGGTTTGGGTGCTGCAGGTCTGTGCAGTGAGGATGGCCTGCAAGTAGGGGTCACCCCAGTGTGACCCATGGGAGATGGCATTTTCACATTGTCTCTCTTGGCCCAGCTCTGTTGGGGTGGGAAGGGGGCTGCTGGATGTCTCGACACTGGTCTTTTCAGGAGTAAGGTTCCCCTTGTTGCTATGGGTCACCCTGTTCTGAGCAAGACATGCACAACTCCCTGGGCATGCGAAACCCCAGCGAACTCCTGGGTTGGGCCGGCTTTGGATCAGTGTTGCAATGAGTGACTGAAACTGGCTCTCAAACTAGAAATCTTTCAGTTGCCTTTCCGTCTCCAGCATGCACCCTGAAGAGGGACACCAGACTCTGTCCTTATGGCAATTTAATTTAGGAACCAGTACTATCTATCCCTCATCCTCTTCTGAGCAGCTGACAGCCTGTCAGAGAATGGAGAGCCCTTACAGAGGGTTTGGTATGTGAAGTGGAAAGTTTCCCTAGACCATCCCAGCCCCAGGCACCTCAAATTCCTGCTCAGAGTTTTCCCTAGTCTCAAAGTTGGGGAAGGAGAAAGGAGGAAAGGCTGGCATTTGGGCAGGAAAGCTTCATGACACATACTGATGAATGCAGCATGTTTGCCTTGTTATTTTTGTCATTCCTAAATCATGCTCCCTGCTACATGTTGATCCACTAAGCATAATTACCCAGTAATCTCTAGGCACATGTGGTTACAAGGTGTTTACCAGCAAACTCTATTAAGTCCCTGTGTAATTAAAGAGGAATCACATGGTGCTGCACATCTGCGGGAGCTCCAGCTCTGCTCTGTGCAGCTCATCAGGGCAGGGTGATTTCACCAGGTCTCCCCACCCAGTAGGGTAGGCTCTGCTGAGGAAGACATGGTATTTCTCCTGTGTTCAGAAGTGCAGTGAACCTGGAGGGATCAGCCTTTTAGTGTGATGAGCAGTGTTAGTGTCTTCCTTGTGTGGAGGCTCTAATTATTGCAGGGCTGATGCCAGACCTGGGAGGATATGGTACAGATGAGCCTTTTCAGTCATAGCACTCATGGTTCCTGGTCAACACCGGTTCCTGTTTCAGCTCTGTAGTGCTGGATGCTGCTGCAGGCACGCCGTGAACTGTGGACAAAGCACAACTCCAGGGAGGGAGGCCCCAACTGAGTGAGGTGCTGACTAGAGCAGTGGTGCTGCTGCTTAGTCTCTTGGTGCTTGGTGAGATGGGCTCTGGCTCTGGATAAACCCTCATGCTTCAGCCCTGTCCCCCAGGAGCTGATGGGCAAGCTCCTCACATGCAGTGAGGCAATGGGGAAAGAGGCAAATCTCCAAGAGGAGCTCTTCCTGCTCTGGCAGGTTGTTGTGGAGAAGGGTTGTAGAAGGAGAGTTTTTTTGAAAGGCTTTAGTAGATTCAGAGTTCAAGGTATGGGTGCAGGTGGGACAGAAAAGAAAGGAGGCAAGACAGTCTTGCAAGAGACTACCTTCCTACTATGTTCTCTCCAAACCTAGCCATGAACATTGGTGTCTGTGCCTCTCCATGGAAGGCTCTAGCACTGTTTTGTGAAATCTGAGCAGCAAGGGGAGCTCCAGGCTCCCTACCCATGTTTTGCTCTGCTCAATTAATACCCAGCCGGACTCAGCTGACACATCCAACCTGATAAAAATTGTCCCCTCTTTTCCTGGGCAGCCTAGCAAGGAGACAACTATCCATTGCATTCACTTTGGTGCCAAGAAATTCAGAGCCCAGGCAGATTCACTCTGGCCTCAGGCTGGTGGATGGACTCTGTCCTCTCACCAAGCTTTGTTCAGGCTCTCCTGCAAACCATCTTTCTTGGCAGCTTGCCCTCTGAAGAGTAGAAACCATGGAAAGTGGCCCTGCAGGCCAATGAAGTGCAAGCTGTAAAGGCAATTGAAGCAATTGAATTATTTCAAGGGCCTACCATGCTCTTACAAAATAAATAGCAAGTTTTCTAATGACAAAGTGATGATTGGTTTAGCCAGATAATTGTATTTCTGATGCCAGCAAGCTGGGCTAATGACAGACTGTCCTGTTATCAGCAAGGAGTTGGTGTAGTGCTGCCTTTGCTCTCTGCAAAGCTGTGAAGGAGTGAAGGCAAACCCACCAAGTTCCTGCCAGACCCTGCAGTCCTATCATGATGGTGCCATAATGAAGTGTTTGGAACATCTAATTAGATATTTTTAGACTAAATACATGAGTGCCTCTGTGAGCACTACAGCACATCCAGAAAGCATCCTGGGGGTAGACTGGTGATGGCAAGGACTTAGGTGGAGAGTAATGGTGGGGGGGAAGAGAGAGCTTTGCAAGATGAAAGGGGACTTGGAGTGTGTTAGCTGTAGGGAAGATGGAGCACAAGTCCAGATGTTTCAGGCCCAGGGAATTTGTTTGTGGGAGGCTCAGGGCAAGTGTGGCAGGGTGACTGGCAGCCTGCAGCAGGAAAGGCTGTTCTTGCTTGGAGGACACACAAGCTGTCCAAGTCCTCCAGTGTCCAGCATCTCTGCCTCTTGAGTCTGTAAGCACAGTAAATCACTGGTGAAGTAGAAGAGCTTGAGTGCAGTGATGCAGAGCCCTGATGAATGTCCCTTGCTTTCTAAAAAAGGGCTGTCTGAAGCTTACCGGGACCAAACTGATCCAGTGTGGCAGCAAACTCGGGTGCACAGTTGCCATTATTTAACAATGGCTCGGGGTTTTGGTAGGCCATAGTTTAGACAGGCATTTCTCAGTTCAGTTATAGTCCTCTGAATGCTTTATCAGTATCAGCCACAAGCC
Organism: Megaceryle torquata; assembly: GCA_024611175.1. Taxonomy (NCBI): domain Eukaryota; kingdom Metazoa; phylum Chordata; class Aves; order Coraciiformes; family Cerylidae; genus Megaceryle; species Megaceryle torquata. The sequence continues at coordinate 160,066 of JANIJG010105238.1, read as the reverse complement.
CTGGCCTGGGAATTGATGTGCCTTCTGCTGCCTGGGGGAGAGATCTGAATGAAAAAGGAGGTGGTTTCCTCATGCAGCCTGTCTGACCCTCCTTTCTTCTACCTTTCTACACTGGCAAGGCACTCTGGGCCCCAGGCATCACTTGCTTTTCTGTTCATGGATGTTTTACTCTATTTCCATTTTGAATCATTGTGTTTCTGAGACTTGGACACCCAGAAGAGTTCTTAGGGGGAAGGCTTTTCTAGGGAACAGGACGGTCAGTGTAAGAGGGGAGCATGTGCTTGAGGGTTTAAAAGCATCTTGTTGGTTTCTGTATTTCTTGGCAACAAGTGGCACACTTTGGAGAGCACTATACTGCTCTGGGGTAAGAAAGTCTTTGCTTGTGCATTGCCATTCCCTGAACCTTTCCTCAGCCCAGCTGACGTCCATTGCAATCTGAATTTGTTTCAGGGCTTGACCTGTTCTCACAGTAGTGAATTATGACTTTCTCAGATAGTCACAGACTGCACTGTGCTGCTGGGTGGGACAAACCAGTGTGAGCTCGCAAATGGCCCATGCCAGGCTCTGCAGTACAGCACCCCTCACAAACACTGTGGCATTTGTCTTGGGGAAAGTGTGGCAAGGCCCTGCCTGTCCTTCCGAGCATCTGTTTTGTACTGGCTGACACTGAAGGTCTTGATGCTTTTCTCCTGGCATCCATTCCCCCACCTGCCCTGGGGACCCTTTGTGCAGAGGAGTCCTGGGGAGGACTGCCCAGCCTAGAGGTGCTTGCTTCTGAAGGGGAGCTATTTTTAAAGTAGCTGGGCAACTGGGTGGGTTGGTCCCTGGCTCAGCAGCACTTGCTGGGACATGTCAGGTGCCATGGTGGGTATCTCCCAGTTGCAGCTGTTCCCCAGCCTGGATTCTCAGTGGAGATGGGGAGTATCCCACCCCAGGGTGGCTGGCCCAGGGCAGCTGTGTTTCACTCCCTTGTCAAGGACGATTCCCTGCTAAAAGGTAAAGTGGAGGAGGGAAGGAAGCTGTGTATGAAACCCATTTCTGTTGCCTGTCAGGAGCTGCAGCTCATCCAAGCCCCAGAGCTGTGTGAGAGGGGCAGCTGCTTCCCCCCAGGAGCCTCTCTGTGAAAGAAGGGTCTTCCTTTGCCCAGCTGTGAGGCAGGACAGGATCAGGGCTGCCTGTAGGCCACTGAATCTTCCTGGGTAAAATAACCTTTGGCTGACTAGGCCATGGTGGTGCCCACCTTGGACAGCGAGTGGCTTTATCAGCAGGCTGGTGTGGCTGCAAGGTCTGCATCAGCACTACATGAGCAAACAGGTCTCTGGGCTGTCAGAAAGGACCTACAGCAGGTCCCCATGGTTTGTGCTTGCCCTGCAAATGGGAGATCAATGATCAGGCACCAAATGCAGCACAAGTGTGGAAAGACCCTCCTTGCCTCCCCAAAGAAATGGGGCCTGGGGCATGCAGAGGTCCTAGAGCTGCTTTGGAAGTGGTGCAGACCCCAGTTGCTCTCAGCACCCAGCTCAAACACAGCTCATGTAGGGCAGCTGCCTGCACAGGGCTGTAAGAGCCAGTGCTGGGCAGCCCAACACTAGCTTCTCCTGCCATCTGAGCAGGCAGCTCTGCTCCAGATTTTCCCTCTCTCTGCTCATATCACAGCAGTCCTCAGAATGTGAGAGTACAGGCTTCCCTGGCTCTCGTCTGCACTCAGATCACAGCGCAGTGCTGGTCCCTGCCAATCCTTCCTTCCCTGTGCCTTGGCTGTGCTGGGGACTGCGAGGTGTTCATCCCCATCACCCTGCTTCCCCCTCTGCCTTGGCACCTTCAGCATCGGCTCCTGGGCCTTGGAGGATGAAGAAGCTGGAGCAAGGTAAGATGAGCTCCCTCTAACCTCCTACGGGCTATAAATAGCTGCATCACCCAAGCTTTGTCAGAGTGATGTGACCAAGCTGGGGCTCCTGCAGACCTGCTGCCTCTGTCACAGACACACCAAACACTTGGTGAAAAGGGCTCTCACAGGTCCCATCAGTGACATGCAACATGCCATCACATTAGCGCTCTGTGGGACACCTCTCAGGTTATGCACAGCCTAATCCCATCTGGCAGCTGCTGAGGCTGGTGGCTGGGTCAGGGTGCCTGGGCACTGCTGCCAGCAGCAGCCAGACAGCTCGCCCTGGGGAGCCCTCCCTTGCAGTATTGATTAGCAACCTGCCTTTGGCTCTTGCCGTGCCGGGTTGGAGTGCAGGTGGCATGGAGATGGGCCAGGGCAAGGGAGTGTCTTTGGTATGTGTGTCAGGTATCTGGCCAGACCTTTGGGAGGGAAGGGGAAGGGAGCTCTTCTGTAGGGAATAACCAGATCAGGGAGAGAAGTAGGGTTTTTTGTGGTGCTGGTGACTGTGTGGTCTGTAAATGCTGCTTCACTGCCCCTGTCCAGGCTGGGATTGATTGGGAAATCCTTGGTCCTCCCTAGCTATCCAGGCTGTCACCAGAGAGTCAGGTCTCAGGGCAGACTCCTCCATTGGAGGCACACTTGCTAAAAGCACAAACATATCCCCCACCTCTTGACCATCAACCATCACTGGAACCAAGCAGTATAGCAGCTTGCCTATGCATGGGCACACAGGGGGAAACACAGCCATCTTCTCAGCAAGGAAGGCTTCCTTCATCTGGCAGCAGATGCTATGGCACAAAGTGGTATGATCCCCCAAACAGAGCCTTTTTTGCAGTGAGCAAAATCATCCCTTCATATACCCACAGATGCTGCTTGAGAGGACTTGCACTGTTGCCCCCTTGGGAGAGGAGTGAGTTGGATGTGATCCTTCCTTGCTGGGATGGGAGGTGCCTGGCAGTGCTGCCCTGGTGGGCTGGTCAGGGAGAACTGAGGGACTGAGCATGGGTGTTCCTCCCTTTCCTGCTTCTGAAAAAAGGAAAGTCACTGCCTCCATGGTGAGTTGTGTGGTGATGACTGCTCGTGATAGGTTACATATAAAATCCCTTGCTTCCCTGAGGATGCTACCAGTTGAAAGCTCTTATGGCATTTTAAAAATAGCTAGAGGGGGAGAAAATGAGAAGATGGATAGGTAGGTGGATCCCTAATAAGGAGAGAAGAGGAAACAGCTATAGAGGGAATGGAAAGACTTTAGTGAAAGGCATGTGAGTGATTACTGAGGGAGGGGGTGGTGTGGCTCTGCTGAGCTGCATGCCCAGCAGGAATGGGAAACCCTATAAAAAGCTTGTCTGTGAGCTATGTTCCTTGCACGTGCTGGGGAGAGGGGTGGTGTGAGCATCAGCTTGGGCTGTCTGTCCTGTGGGTGCTCACTGCATTCTAAGAGTAGCCATTAAAAATAATCCATGACTCCTGGATGCCTGGCCTGGGCAAGCTGCTGCTCTTTTGTGATTTCCCCTGAATGGCTCCAGGCTCATGCGTGCTCCTTTCCTGCCTCAAGGCTCAGGTCTTGCCTGGAAGCTGATGGATGAGATTGGTCCTGGCTCTGGCTTTTCCCAAGGTGGCCTTTCCCACATGGGCTGTGCTCCAAGGAAGGTGCTTAGAGCTGCCTCTCTGCTCTGTTTCCTGACTTTCTGCTGCCTGACAGCTTGCAGCATCCCGAGGCAAGATTTAGTGGTGGTGGGTCACTGCTGTGGCTGAGTGAGGGTGCAGTTCCCCACTGCCTGGCTGAGGCAGTGGTCCTGGAGCCACTAGCAGGAGGTCCCTTCAGCAGAACAGCCCTGCTCTGCCATGTGTCACTGCCAGCACAGCATCTCTCCAGTCCTGGGAAGTGGCTCCAGGCCTTTCCCTGTACTTGTAGCAGCTCTCTCCATCACTCAGGAAACATTACACAGAGTGTCTCCAAGAAATGCTAATTGCTTTGGCTTGTGCTTGGTACAGCAGAGCCACTGGGCACTTGGAACTCTTAGTCAGCTTAGAGATCTGCCAGATCCTTCCTCCTCTTCCCCCGGAGAGCCGGCAGAGCTCTGCTCTGGACACTTCTGCTCCCCACAACCCTGGACCACAGCTGAGCTATAGGCTTGCACTTGAGCTCACCCAGACCTGTGGTCCCACATACCCAGGGGCACAAGGCATGGTGTGCTTACACGGGGGTGTTGCAGCCTCAGGGTGTAACCCCCGAAGACACAGTGCAGGGTCAGGTGAACCCCTCATGCTGAAGGGACAACAGGAGTTTCCCATGCTGAAGGATGAGGTTGGAGCTTGTGTTGCAGCAGAACCCATCAGCACTGTTCTACCATCTGTCCTGCTGGACCCCTCAGCTGCTGCTGCCCATTTCCTGCTCTGCCCCTGGCACTTAAAGCTCTGGGCAGCCAGGCTGGCTTGGTTCAGGGTCCTGGGAAGCATTCCTTGGCTTTACCCCCGCTTGAACTGCGGGGTATAAGAAAAATGCTGCTAACAAGACTCTTCTGTCAAACTTGCCAGCCTGTCCCATCCAGGCTGCCTTCTTGCTTGCTTGTCTTTTTTTTTTGTTTTGTTTTCTTCATCAGGGCAAATACCCAGGGAATCAGAGGCCCTACCCATCTCCAGCCTGGAGAGCATGTGCTGCTCAGTCCTTGTGTTGGACTCTTGCAAAAGATTGCCACTTGTCTGTTAGCTAACTCATTATTTCTCAAGCACACAGCTTATTTTAATACTCTAGCATGGGACCTGAGGTGCAAGCACAGCCACCCTCTGTGGGTGCTGAGGTCTCTACCCTACCTCCTTTGCCAAGCCCTGGGGCAGCCCCTAGCCTGGGGTGGGGTAAAGAGGTTTCTCCTGCTCTGGCTGGCTTCTGCTGACTCTGAGAACCTTCTCAGCTGCTCTGAAAACTTCTGGAGGAGCAGTGGATGGTGCTGAGCCAGCAGCATGGTTCTTTCTGGCAAGTTACTCTTCCCAAGGCAGGGGTACCCCAATCCCCACTCCTGCCTTGCCTGCCCTTTGCTGGGCTGGGTGAGAACATCCTGCCAGCGCGTGTCAGAGCACAGGCTTGTCCAGAGAGGTCATCTGCGGCTGCCCCCGCCCTCGCTCCTCACTTGGCTGGTCAGGTGGCATAAAGGGTCTGGTTTGGGAAATAATTCTGTTCCTTGGCAGGCAAGTTTGGGCCCATTTAAGCCAAAAGCGTGCGCAACAAAGCACATGTTCATTTTCCCCCACTGAAAGGGGACTTGTTCCCTGGAAAGTGCCAGCTCTGCTGGGCCTGTTGATTGCCTGTTAATTGTCACTAATGAGGAGCTGGGAGATGTGGCTTCCAGAGGCTATTTGGGACAGACTGTCACTTGGGGAGGGAAATCTCAGCAAGGAAGGGAGCTGTGACCTTGGTGCGGCTGAGTTGATCTGCATGAATGGGTTTGTTACTGGAGAATGCCCCAATTCCTGTGCCTGTGGCAGGAGGCAGCAGTGCTTAGCCCTCACTTCAGAATGAGGAGTGTGGAGGGTTAAGAGGATCTCTGGTGCTTACTGTACACAGATGGATTTATTTACATATATAGAGCAGGGAAGTGGGATGGGGAGGCTAAACCCACCCTCTCTGTGAAGGAGGGTTAAATCTGTGGCTGACCGATGTAGGGAGCACAGGGCTGTGGGACAGCAGGACCTGGTGCCAGAGCTTGGCTGTTTGCCTTCAGTCTGATGGTTGAAGGCTGTTTTTTTCCCCAGCCCTGATGAAAGGCACTAAAGGCTTTTAGCAGGAGACAGCAACGTCTGCTTGCCTGCCGCTTCCCATGCTGGCAGCCCCCCCTTCCTTCTGAAGTCGGGTTTCTGGGCGTACACAGGAGCTGAGGAGAACACAAGTGTGGGAAGGAGGAGGGGAGATTATTACGGCTGTGCTGAAACCCCTCATATGCTCATGGGAGTGTATTGTTCTAGATGTGTATTGTTCTAGATGTGCCTTGTCCTGCCATGTCCCCCACCATCCCCAGCACTGAGCCTGCTTGGCATCTGTGGGCCCCATGGCTGGACTGCCCTGGCTGCTACCAGCAGAGGCTCATGATGTCACTGGAGGGGATATTAAGCCCCCTTAGAGTGCTGTGTGAGCACCAGTACAGAGGTGAGCTTTTACTTGCTGAGACAGCCCTGTGCTGCAGCAGGAGTGGGTGCTCCTCTCCCCCAGCAGCAGTTTTCTGGGTGCCCATCGCCTACTGCCCTGCTCCAGCTGCTCCTGTAGCATCTGTGTGGATTCTGTGGTTTCTCTCCTCTTATCTTTGCTAAAATGGCTGAGCTGTTTCCCTCAGTGCTATTCCCCGGAGTTTTTCTTTTTTTCCCTCTCCTTCCTGACAGACTTTCATGTACCACTAGCCCTGCTGACCACCTCCTGGTCTCCAGGTACCTACTGCTGTCCCTGCGATCAGTGGGCTGAGGCACCACCCCAGCACTCACATCTGCCTGCAAGAGGCTCTTTCTGTGTTTACCATTCAGCTATCGCGAGGATGGCTCAGTAGAGGGGGAGCTTCCCTTTGGGATTTCTTATTTCATTAGAATAAACAGACGAGTGGGATGTTATTTTCCATTCCAGCTGAAAGAGGTTGTAGTTGCTGCTTTTTGACCCAAACCCTGATGTCTGTTTCTTAATTCTCTGCCTTTAATGAAGTAGGATGGAGAAGTGACAGCAGAGTGTGCTTTGGCAGCAGAGACAGCTTGTGTTCTTGCAGTACTAGGCTTATATCAACATATTGTGGTGGCACCTCTGCCTTCTACCCTAGCCTTGAGTTAGGGATTCAGGTGAGTCCCAAGCCACATGACAAAGTAGACTTTGTTACTCCTTGCCTCTGGGCTTCTTTTGCAACCAGCCATGGAAATTGTCCACCATTGTGGGCTGGGGGTTGGGATTGGCTATTTTTCTGAAGGACCTTGTGTTCTTCTTGAGGGTCTTGGTGGTCTAGCCTCTGAAATGCCTTCTGGGGGGCTCAGGGAATGAAGGCAGCCCTGCTTGGCAAGTGGCAGGATGGATCTGGCTCAGCTGTGCTGAAAAATGGACCTGGACCCCAAAACCGTGGTGTAGTGGGGAACAGGAGTGTGGGCATCCCCAAGCTAGCTTGCTGTGACCCAGAGGCTGGGCCAGTCCATCTGTGCTAGTGGAAGAAGGAAGGTGATGAATAACCTGGCGACTCCCCTATCCATCACCTTAAAGGGTCTCTTCAGTCAGTGGTTTGAGAACTGCCTCAGGGTGTGGGAAGCACTCCATGCAGCCTTCTGTGTCTCTTAGCAGGGTGCTGCCTGCCTGTGCCCCAGCAGGACCTCGGGCTGCCAGCCTGGGAACATGCCATGTCCTGGAGGCACCGTTTCCTGGGACAGTTACAGCAGCGCTGACAAACAAAGTCTCAGTGGTGCACTCTGTGCACATTCTGGGTCACCTTGTCAAAGATCGTCCTAAGGTGGGCAGCCCAAGACAGCACTCTTCCTCCAACCTGTGCTTTCCCACCTCATCTCTTCTTCCTGCCCCAGCCGTTGCTCCATGACTTTAGACTTTATTTTTTTTTCTTCACTCTCCACCCTTTCTTCAGTTTTTTCTTTCTCTCTTTCTCTGATGTCAGCTTTGATCCCACTGGCTGTGTACCAGGGTTGCCATGGTGACTACCAGAGCATCTCTGCATCCCACAGTAGTGGTCCTGAACTTGCCCTGGCCATGGGGAGTGGCAGGGCACCCTTCTGCCCCTCAGAGGGGGCAGCTGCTGCCTTCTCCCAGGGATGGAGGTCCATGAGGACATCCCTGTGACACGTCCTGCAGTCCAGGGAGAGGACAGGTCCTCTGGCATGGAGTGGCCCCTCACCAGCTCAGGATGGGGCTGTGCAGCATCTTGTGCAGGGGGCTAGGGGAGGAACTGGCAAGGCTGGCTGTGTGGCACAGCTTTAATTGCCTCTTGCAGCCAAAGCTGTTAATCCTCAATAAATATTTCTATAATGAGCAACTGCTACTTCAGCAAAATAGGAGCTGCTGCAGCACAGGCAATCCCTTCAGGTTTATTGGGGCACCACCACCTGCCAGCAGAGAGGAGAACAAAACCCCATCAGTTCAGAGCTGTGCCCTATTGCAGAATGTGTGCACCTTTCCTCTTGCTCTTGGGAATAAGCTTCCTTTTCTCATCTGAGGAGCCATGTTATTTCTGCTCTTGGTATCATCACCTGTTGCCACCCAAGTGGCTGTGGTGACTTGGCCTTGCCTTGGCCAGGCTCAGGGCCCCAGGGTGCAAAGCTTCCTGTGTCTTTGGGCAAGAAGTTATCTGGATGCTGGATCTAGTCTCTGTCCATGATGTGGAGGACTAAGGCTGGCAGCAGGGACTTGGATGCATCCCTTGGCCATGGTCTGGTTGGAGGACACAAGTAGAGCCATGGTTTGGAGGCAGTGTGTGGCTTGTGGCCTTCTGGTGCTGATTTGTAGACAAAAATACATCTCTTCAGTATTTGTCAGAGCTTCTGTGCCCCTCTCATGAGATAATTAGGATGACGTGTTATTAGCTGATTACTGGGGAAACATATTTACTGAGGATTTATTCTGGAAACAACATTAATCTCCTGTATAGTTGCTAAACCCCCATAAATAATCTGATTTTGATAATCAATTGCTTTTGCAACCCCTCCATAAATCTCAATTAAATGCACATTTAATTCACATAAAGTTGCCAAATTTGCTTGTATGTTTCTGTCCTGCTGTTTGCCTCAGGCAGATGTCTGTATGTGCAAGCTCAAGTCTGTTTATCAGGCAGCCTGAAACCAGAACGTGGCTTGCCAAGGCGGAGCAGTTACAGTAAGAGCAACACTCCTCTCCTGTGGTCCCGCGTGGAGAGCCCAGCACATCCCCACTTCCTGCTGCCAGAGCCGCTCAAACGTGAATGCTTCACAAACATCGCTGTGCATGGCCCTTCCTTGGCTGTTGTCTCTGTGCTGGGGTTTGTGGGGAGGGCAGCAGGAGCAGCTGAGGGACGCGGTGCACCTGGAGCAACCTGGGCTTGCCTGAGGCGTGTGGGTGTGCTGAGGAGGAGCAGGGAGCAGCCGTGCGTTGCTGAAACCCCTGCAGAGGTTTACAGCAGTGCTTGCCTGGGATGGAAACAGAGCTTTGTTGGGCTTGGTTAAGTCCTGACTGCCCTTGGGCCAGCTGTATGTGCTGGCAGGTGGGTCAGAGAGGGAAGAAGCAGGGGCATGCTGCAGGAAGAAGGCAGCTGGGTCTGGTCTAGCAGAATGTGGTGCTGGCAGCTTCCTTGGGATCTGGAGGGAGATTGCAGGTATCAGCTGGGCTCAGTTCATTGCTGGGGCCTTGTTGATTTATTTTATCTTCTTGTTTTAGCAAATAGCACAGGGCTAGCTGCAGTGGGGTACACCCCACAGAGGCCAGAAAGATGGGCTTGTGGCAGAGCTCTGGAGGTGCTGGTGACATGGACCTGCCAGGAGCACAGCAAACCTGCTGCCTTTCATGGTGTGGGGTTTTGGCCCTTGCCTGTGCTGCTTGGGTGCTGGCCACTGCAGCTGCTGAGGCTCTTTAGAGTGCAGCCTTCCCATCCCTGCTGCCTTTGGGGCACTGGGACTGGCAGCTTGGGCTGTGATGATCTCTGTGATGGGGACTGTGCTAGGGGAGCTATAAAAGACGTGATGAAGCTGTTCAAATTGCTGGGAAGACGTCTACTAAGATCTCCTCCTGAGCCTGGCTGGAGCCCAGCCTGCTAATTATGGTGGTAGGGGAAATACACAAACATACAGATGGCAAGAAGAACAAAAACTGCTGTCTTTTAATATCAAAAGCTCAGTTTCTGGCCAACTGAAACTGACACATGGCAGAAGCTAAACGGTAACAGCTTTGGGTGAGATTGGAGCACCTCAGCAGCCTGAGCGGGAGCTCTTAGAGCACTTGGGGAGCCCAGAGGGGGACCTGCCTCCCTCAGGGCAGTGGCATGGACCCCAGCTTGCCAGCAGCTACTGTCAGAGGAGCGAGATCAGCCTGGGGTGGTGGCTGGCTGTGCATGCCTACATGTGCTAGGAGACAGCCACGGGCTGCTCACCTGCTCCATCCCAGGGACTCTGTGGTGCATCCCTGCGAGGGAGTTCCCCCCCGTGAACACACCTTTCACCTTTGTTAGGTGGGTTGGGGCAGGGGCTTGCAGAGAAGCCTCAGATGCTGCTATCAGGCACTTGTCACTGCTGCTGGCCAGCCCCTCATTGCTGTGCTCAGGGCTGCTGGTGGTAGAGGAGCATCCCCTCCAGGGTATCTCTCCGTCCCTTACAGTGCCAAAGGGCTGTGTTCTTCACAGCTTGTGAAAGATGCTCCATCCCACAGGCTGTTACCCTAATGCAGGCACTAAGGATGGGGTGTCTGAGATGGACATTGGGCAGCAAGAGGCCTGCAGGTCACTGTGCCTGTCTGGTGCCCTCTGCCATCCTGCAGTGCCTGAAACCCCTTGGTAGTTGTGGGGCTCTCCCTGGCATAATGCTGTCCCCAACCTGCACAGCCCTGGGGCCTGCTGTGCTCCCCTCTCTGCCACCCATATGCATGGCCAGGTGTCTCAAGCTCTGGGTGGGAGGGGTGGGATGTACAATCTTTTTATGACCACTTAAAGGCTCCATTTGCTACCTTTAACAGAATTAGAGTGGGGATCACAGTAGATTAGGAAAAGCAGTAAACACCCTCTGTGCTGCTCTGGGAAGGCTGAGGCTTTGCTGAGCCCTTCTCTGAAGGAGGATTTGCACAGTTTTTGTGGGATGCTCTGTGTTAGTTGACTGCAGGTGTGTGTTTTGCCTCTTCCAACCCTGTGGTTTGCAGGCAGTTTGATGGTTTTCAGGGCTCCGAGGTGATGTGGCAGTGCCCTTTGTGCTACAGCTCTGGGCTGTGTTGCCCCTGTCCCTGGAGCACAGCTGATGAGATCCCAGTTGTTTTAGAAAACACCTTCCCAGGATATAAGAGTGGATAGTGGAATTTGGAGCCTGCCAGGGAAGCTTATGATGGTATTTTGCTGCTAGCCCTGAGCTGTAATTCATCCCCTGGAATGGGACTGGCTGGGATGGGTGGCTGGGTCCTATCCCTCTGAGCACATGCTGATGGCATTGAGATTGCTCTGTAACATATACTCCTTCTGTGCATCCTATTTATGGGGAGATTGTCCCCTCTGTGACGCCAGGGCTTGTTTTGCCAGCTGTCACCTCCAGTCCAAATTCCCATTTCATTGCATTAATATCTATACAGTGTTGTCAGAGAATATTTCAGTTCCCTCCCTGGTGTAGAAGGAGTTAAAAATAGCAAGTCCAGCGCCCCTCATTCCCTGGCTATGGCACAGTCTCAGGTTGGAGTTACAATACCAGCGTGAATATAGTTTAAAATGAGTGTACCATGCCCTGCAGAATAGGAGAACAAGCTCCAACCTGGAGAAATGACCTGGGGGAGTCTCTTGTCTTCTAACCTGTGCCTGCAAAAGGCAAGAATTTCCCTTTCTTGCAGTGATTTATTGTCCAGTTAGATGATGATACACCCAGGGTGGTTAGTGGAGTAGAATGGGAGGTACTCAGCCCATCAGGGAATCAACTGATCACAGAAGAAACCAGGAGGAAATTAGCTCAGTGCATTATGGTTTGAGGCTGTCTTTCTAGAACATCACGTGCAGACCACCTTGCCAAGTATCGGCTGGATGCTAAATGGGACAATCAGGGCAGAGAGGTGCTGAACTCAGCAGTGCTGTGGTCCCTCTGAAATAGCAGAGTGCAGACACATGGGCTGACCAGGCAGATGCTCTCCCAGAAGTGGGTACCAGACTATGTAAGCAACAGTTTGCTGCAAGGTGGCAAGTTGCCAGGCTGGTTCTATCTCATCTAACGGGGCTGTTCTCTGATCTGGTAGAGAAAATCCTAAATCCCCACATTTTTCACTCTCAGACACTGCCCTAGTTTAAAAATGCTGGCTCCTGGCTTGCTTTGTAATATTTTAAATATAGCATCCTTTATGTTTTTGATGTATGCACCATATGTTTTGAAAACTGCAACAAAATCCATTGGGCTTGTGGGTGGAGGTTAAAGGGAAAAAGCATTTCCATACGGGAAGCCGCAAATACAAAACACAGCAGCAAACAGAAAATCCCTCCATGCATCAGCCAGAAATAAGCTCCTTTCTGTCCTGGATGTCTCCAGCGTGTTCGTGTGAGGAACCAGCCTGAATGTTTCCACTGTGTCAGCTCCTGTCCCAGACACCCTGGCACTGACTCCACAGCCCCCTCCAAGGCCCAGCCAGAGATGCTACTGTGTCAGAGACCATCTGACAGCTCCTTTGCCCTTTCTCTTCCTCAGAAAGCCCCTTTGCTGCTTTCTGGGTTGGTGGTTGTTTGGAGTTTCTTTTCTACTTTTTTTTTTCATTTAGGTTGGAACCCTTCTGCTGAAGCTTGCTGAGGCTGGTGCATCTCTGGCTGGTGGTGGTGGGTGGGTTTTGGCAGTGGAGGGGAGAGTCCCCTGAGCTCCATGCACTCCCACACAGCTCAAACTGCCTCCCAGCATTGAACACAGACTCTGTTTAGCAGGAAATTTAGCCTCAGCAAAATGATGAGCTAACAGTTTTCATCTTTTGGCCAGGACTTCAAGTTTAGTCGCTTCTACCACGCACATCTGGCACTCCTTGACACTAGGGCCCAAGGGCATCCTCTTGCATGGATCTCCTAACCCATCCAGCCTGGTTAGAGCAGAAAATATTGTGAGGGCTGGGGCTGACCTCCAGCCAAGGTGTGTTCCTGCTGTGCTCTTGCTATCTGAGGCTGCTGGGTGAGCTGTTTGGCTGGCTGTAGCTCACCCACTTGTCACGCCTCATGAATAAAACCTGGGGGAGGAGATGAGCTCCAGCCAGTGCCTGGCTGCCTCCCTTAAGACCACCCTGCAGGTCCTCTCTCCAGCCAGCATCACCCCAGGGGAGCAGGAGAGTGGATGAGGTGGCCAAGAGCAGCTGTGGGGCTGCTGAGACCCACGTGGCTGTTGCATGGCCCAAAGCTCCTGCTGGGAGTGGCAGCTCTGGTTTAGCTTTGCACTTGGAGGATGGGTGGGATGTAATGGCCATGTGTACTGAGGGAGGGGTTGTCATGGGATGGTGACAGTGCAGGAGGGGGTGTGGGGAAGCCTTTCAGATTTGTTCTTGCTCTGCAGCATTCCATTGCACCAGAGATTTGGGGCTGGGACCGTGTCACCCCATGGGATGTACGTGGCTTGGGGATGGTAGGGTCCAGCGGCAGGGTGGGACTGCTGCCAAGGATTTGGCTGTATGCTGCAGCATGGTGTCCTCCAGAGAACGTGGTCTCAGGTGCTCCTCCTGCACCAAGAGCAGCCATGTGTTTCTGTTACTACTTACATGGGTTTGTGCTCACCTACATCCCTGTCCTAGGGTAGTCCCTACCCCAGTTTCAGGACCCAGGCAGAGCTCAAGCCATGGTTGTGTGATGTGTCTGTGTGCAGGATGCGCTCATCCACCTCGTGCCCCACGCTCATACACAATTTATTTGTATCTATAGCAGCTTGGGCAAGATTTATTTTTTTTTAAGCTGAACCAGATGTAAGCATGAAATCTCATCTTCAGCCTCTCAGCAGGGATGCCTCCTTTCCTGCCTCAAATAAACCTTTCTGCAGCCCAAAATGCTGATCTCAGAGTGCTGCACATCTGCTGGGGAGGTGGTGGCCAGCAGGAGCCACACCAAAGGTTGGCAGTGGCCCTGACACAGTGTCCTGGCTGCAGAGAGCAGGCTGGGGATGCCTCTGGCTGTTGGTCAGGGCTGGGATGCTGCACAGGGATGTGTACAGGGGTTAGAGGGCAGGAGTGTGTTTGGCTATTGCCATGTCCTTGGCCAGCTTGTTGTTGGTTCTGCATGTAAAAGGATTTGTGCAGTGCCATAGGTACCTGGTCTCATCTCTCTTGGCGGGTGTGGTGAGGGCTCTGGACCTAGAGGGCTGTGACCTCCAAGTACAGGGCTGGGGTGCACAGCATGAGACCAGGGGCTCTTTGCAGTTCCCTGCTGGCAACTGGATCTCTGCATTAGTCTGGGCTTTGCTCCTGCTGCTTATTACTTCATCAGACCTCTTAAACTGTGGCTGACCCTCTGAAGTGAGAGGCAGTCCCTCAAGAGGGACCTGCTCTGGCTTTCTGGGCCTGGATCCAGCATCTTATCAGCCTCCCAAGGGGAGAGCTGATGTGAGTGTGTGCAGGCATCTGCTCAGGGCATCCAAGTGTGTGTGTCCCATGGTGGTGGGGCACCTCTGTAGTCTCCTGATGGGGCAGGGGGAGAGAGAAAAGCTCTGGGCAGTGCAGACGCTCTGGATTTCCCCCCTGTTGCTGTCTGTATCCTCTCTCTCCCTCAGCTTGCACACCCATGCCTCTTACTCCGTCCTCCCCCATGGCTTCACTGCTCCATTTTTTTGAAAGCAAAGTAAATTGATAGTTGCCTGTACTTCTAGTCTCCTCCATGCAGCTCCCCCGCCCTTCACCAGCTTGTGCCATGCTTCCCAGCTTGCTGCAGCTGTGCTCTGCCTGGCTGCCAGCTCTACACCAGCTCGATGGCAGCCCCTGTACAGCCTGGCTGGCTCCTAGACTGTGGGTGATGCTTGGGCTCCTGGCCCCAGCTGTGGGAGCTGCAGGGTGCTTTGGGGTGTTCTGAGTCAAGCTCTTCTTAGCCCTGCACATCCTGCAAGACGTGGCTTGTTGCACCAAAGCCACCAGGCACCCAAGCTGAGGGTAAAAGTGCCTTGTGCAGGGACCTCAGTGTGCCTGGGTAGAGCCCAGTGGAACTGGGATCTGGTCCCAGTGTGCTGTAGTGATGCCTCAGGGCCTTGGAGGCTTGCTTATGGGGTCAGAGGAGCTCTGATCTGGTCCCCTCAACCCCTGCTGCACCTGATAACTGTGGCAGCCAGTGTGTTTCCCTGGCCAGACTGCTCTTGCAGGGGGTGGGAGACCTGCCAGATCTGGCAGCACAAATCTCCCTATAGCCATCAGGGGATGGAGATGTGTATCCCACATGCTGGGGGAAGCATCTAATTTCCCAGCACTGCCAGTCTCAAGTTGCTGGTGGGGGGCTTCATACTACTGCAGTGAACCCGGATAGCAGTTGAATAGCTGAATGCTGGGGTTCTGAACCAGCAAGGAGCAGTCCTGGTCACCCCAAAAGTGTGCTTGGACTGCTGCAGTCCTCACTGGTGACCCACTGAATCTAGGCTTTGGCAATCAAGAGGCTCAAACACCTCTGGGTGCTGCAGCCAAAGCTGGCTGTGTGGATGGCTGCCACTCCCCAGCTTCACCATCAGGGCAGCTCCCTATTCACTGAGCCATTTTGTGACACCTTCCTCATGTCTGAGTGGGGTGTGAGCTTTGGGGCTGTGACCAGCTAATGCCCTGGTGAAGATTTTAAGAGGAAGAAGGAAAGTGGCTGCCTGGCTTTGCAGAGGTGTGGAGCATCCTTGCTTCTGCCTGGGAATGGGGCATGGAGAGCTGCTCGTAGCTGTCCAGCCAGAGCCACCCTGGGGCAGGACTCAGCACCAGCTCTTCGTACCATCCCTTCCTTCTCAGCATAACTCGTGCTCTGGGCTCAGCACAGCTCCTGCCCTGGGCAGCTGTGCATTTCAGCCATTATTAATTAAAATGCAATCTATCCTTTCTCTTCCTCTCCCTAAGACGCCAAGAACTGCTAAAATATTCTCAGGGATAATAGGGAAGGGAATTAAATAGTTACTATGAAATTTGAGCTGTGCCTTTTGGAGATTTATTGCCCTTCCTAGAGCCTGCGATTCCCCCGTGAGTACTCCATCTCCAGCCCCATGCTCAGGGGGAACGCGGTACCTGCCTGGAGAGCGGGCACTCCGTGTAGCATCCTCGGGCAGCTGCAGCACGCTCAGCCTGCGTGCGGATGTGGGGCACCAGGTGCTGAGGGAACTCTTCTCTGTGAGCTGTCAGAGGAGCTGACCTCCTCACCTCTGATCTGTGGCACTGGCTGCAGCCCAGTGCCCCGACGGGACAGGCACTCTGGGTGTGATACTGCGTGTAAGGATAAGGACTGTACAGCTTGTAGGGAGTAGCTCTGCGTGCACCTATAGTGCTGGGACCAGAGGCAGGCAGCAGCCAGGAGGACTGCATCTGCAGCTCTGGGTACTGTGCCCAGGAGGGTGACCATGGGAGGAGCAGCCCCTGCCCTGCCTGCAAGGAGATGGGTGCTGGATTCTTGTTTTCCTTCTCCCGGTTCTTTCCCAGTTCTTTCCTTCACCCAGTTCTTCTGTTCCTCCTGCAAATTGCTGCTGGGTAGGGCCATGCACAAGGTAGGGAGCAGCTGGCCTGGTGCAGGGGGCTGGGCATCCCACAGACCTTTCTTAGAGGGGATGAAATGGGAGGAACTGCCTGGTGCTGTCTGTTAGTCATTGCAAAAAAAATCCCCAAATCCTGGTTGCATCCTGGCTGGGGGGCAGCTTGGGTCTGGCACAGGGAGCCAGGCTGCCAACCTCCCTTGGGGCTCCCACTTGCCCTCCGTTTGGGGGTCTGTGGAGCCCAGATCTCTGCTGGAAGGAGTTCCCATGATGTCTGCAGACAGGCAAACATGCTAGCACCAGGCGTCCTGGCTGCAATTGCAGTTCAAGGAGATCTTGTTGCCATGACAAGCTGTACAGGTATTATCTGGGAAAAAAAGACCCTGTCAGTGCTTGTTGGAGATGGGAGAGAGGAGCCAGTGTGGAGGGCACATACATACCACCCAAGCCACACGCTAATGGGACTCCGAGCACGTGTTGAACTCCTTCTAACATATGTTATCTCCCAGTGTTACACCCCCAAGTCCTCCTGCCTTGCTCCAGCCCCCTCCCAAGCTGTGTGACCCTCAGGCTCCCACGCCTAGGGGTGCACAGCCATGCTTCCAGCCCCTTGTCCTCCTCCGGTCCCCACGCAACCATCTCAGCAGGGCATTTGCAGGAGAGAGAAGGCGTTAGTGAAGCTGTTGAGAGATGCCAGCCCCTTGCTGCCGCATTTGCCAGGCTCATGCTCACCTAGCCCTCTGCTTCTTCCTTTATTTAGTAGCAGGGGCTGGTGAGGGACGGTTAAAAGGTGATTCTGTGCTGGGAAGTGAATGCTGTTAAAAACCCCAGTGCCTCTGAGCAGGTGCTGCTGCTGGGGTGAGAGCATCAGTGGCAAGGGGTGCAGCCCAGCTCTGGGCACCCACCCCATGGCACGCATCAGCGTGGGGCTGGGGGTGCTCTTTAGCCTGAGGCTGGGTGCTCATCCTCCTTTGCCTGCTGAGTGGTGAAAGGACCTCTTTCCCTAGAAAATAACTCCCGCCTCAGTGGTGCTCTGGGTGTAACTGTCACTGCAAGCTTGGGAGTGAGGATGCCACTCACAGGCTTGTTCTCTGTGGTGCTCCCTGACTGCCACTGGGCTGGGTGGCTGGGGTTGTTGGGATGGCATGGCCCTCAGCTCACCAGCTTCAGGGCAGCTCAGGGAATAGCTGTCAGGCTGGGGAAGCTTGTGAGTGCTGCACAGGGCTTCCTGCTGTCATGCTGCTCTGCACTGAGGTCTTTGAATGTCCCTGCAGCTGTAAGAACTAGAAGAGCAACTTTTTCCTCTTTCTCTTGAAAATCTGGAAGAATCACAGTTGCAGCAGTTGGTGCTTCCAGCAAAATAGGGACACTCTGGGGCCCCTCTCCCAGCACACCCCATGGCCCTGCTGGCACTGGGGCTGGGTGGCCGCAGGGGGCTTCCCCAGGGGGTTGCAGGTTTCTGCAGGGGAGGAGGTAAAACCTACCCCAGCTGGCAGTGGGGTCTTTGGGTTTCCCCAGCACATTATGGCCCTGGCTGGGCTGCCTGTGCTGGGGAAGTAAACATCCTGCAGGCAGGCACAGGGAGCTGCCAGCAGCCAGGTCAGTGCGAGGAGATAATCACAGGCTTCCTCAGCACTCACGTGTGGAGAATAATTTCCATTGATGCAGCCAGGAACAAACTCTGCTGTGTGAGCAGAGCTCTCGCTATTCACTGCTCCATCTCTTATTTCTTTTTTCCTTCTATCCTCTTTCTCCCTCTCTTCTTCCTTCTTTCTCTGTACCCTTCTCCTTTTTCCCATCCAACTGTTTTTGATCTCCCTTCTCTTTCTTGTTGGAATGGTAGCAGTGTGTCCCACCTCAGCACATGGTACTGCCATGTCCTTGCTGCTATCACAAGGCTTTGGCACCTCTTTGGGCACCTTCCCATGTCACTGGCCAGCCCCAGCAACGGGCACCACTTGAGTCTGTGTGACAGTGACAGTTTGCTGCTTCCTCCCAGTTGCATCTTGACAGCACCTCAAGTACTGTGTCCAGTTTGAGCACCACAGTACAAGAAAGACATTGAGCTACTGGAGTAGGTACAGAGGAGGGCAATGGAGCTGGTGAGGAGACTGGAGAACCTGTCTTATGAGTAGGGTTATTGTTCTCTACAGCTATCTTAAAGGAGGTTGTAGTGAGGCAGGTGTTGGCCTCTTCTCCCTATAGCTGATGACAGGGCAAGAGGAAACGGCCACAAGTTATGCCAAGGGAAGTCAAGATTGGATATTAGGAAAAATTTCTTTACTGAAAGAGTAGTTAAGCATTGGAACAGGCTGCCTGGGGAAGTGGTGGAGTCACCATCCCTGGAGGATTTCAAAAAATGTGTAGATGAGGTGCTTCAGGATATGGTCTGGTAGTCATGGAGGTGTGGGGTAGAAGGTTGGACTTGATGATCTTGGAGGTCTTTTCCAGCCTGAACAATTTGATGATTCTATGATGAGTTCTTGGGAACCCCCCAGCACTGGCTGCTTTGCTTCCCAGTGTGGTGCTGGGAGCCCATGGGGTGCAAAGCATGGTGCTGCCAGCTCTCTGGGCTGTGCCTACACCCCCAGCCCCCATCTTTCCTGCCTGCCATTGTGTGATCCTCTGGGCATCCTGAGGTTCAAATCTACAGTGAATCCCAGGGTTGGGGGCTGGAGCAGGACCAGAGCATGCATTTGAGCTCCTTAGGAGCCTGTTGCGGTGGTTTCACCCAGCTGCCAGTCCTCCTGGGAGAGGCAGTGGGTGAGGGGAGGCACAGACAAGTACATGGAGAGCAGTGAGGGTGCTGTGGGGTGAAAGTGTGGGGCTGGCACGATTGCCCTGCATCCTTGACCTACCTGTGCAAAGAAAGGACTTGCACAGAGCTTAGCTGCTGTTACCTTCTGTGCCATCCAGCCATGCTCACGCAGGTCCTCCCTGAGATACCCAGCTAAAGAGGACTCCCTCCCCTGTACAGTGCTGACACAGCCTCCCCATCCCAGCCCTGTCCTGCTACCAGCAGCCACGTGTCCTCACCTGCACTGGCATCTGCCACCCTGGCTTCTCTGGCTGCCATCATCACAGCACCCACATCTTGTTTGTGTCCTGTGTCATGCCCAGGCAGGTGACGTGGTGTGGGAGTGACAGCGGTGGGGGCAATGTGAGGCAGGTGGAAGCAATAATTGGTCGTGATCTAATTAGGGAAGCCTAGAGCTAGATTAGGAGCTGTGACACAGTGGAGGGTTTTTAGCTGTAAGCTGCAGATGGCTCTGCCTGCAAGCTGGGAGAGGAGAGGCTGGCATGGAATTGCCAGGGGTTCATAATCCTGCCTGCACGATGCTCTGTGCCAACCAACAGGACTGTTTTCTGATGGCTTGGAAATACCTCAGTGCCTGGTCTGCATAATGCAGGTGGCCTCCCTTCTCCCAGTGCCTCCCACACTGCCCCACTCCCTGCCTCCCCCCCCATCGCAGCCCACTTTCACTCTGCATACACAGGGACAGCAATGGTGCAATGCAAACATTGGGAGAAGCAGCTGGAACCACTCCAGGCTCAAATTGTTCCAGAGCAGGTCCATGGTACCTGCTCTCAGCTTGTGCCTTTATCCAGAGCACCCCGCCTGCCCCAGATCAAAACCATAAATATTAAGTAAGGAATCATGTGACACTTCTGGATTTTACTTAAGGGAAAGATCAGAAGAGTAAATATTTCACCAAGGGTAAATACAGAATTTTCTCCTTCCTCAAAAAGACTTATCTGCAGAAGCCCGATGGAAAGCAGCAGCCAGCTGCCTGAGCACTGAGATGGCCATGCAGATGTCACAGCAGGTGTCACATTTGCCACCGGAGCTGAGCATCCCTCCTGTTGGCCCCTTCCTTTATTTCAGGGGTAATTCAGCTGATCTTTCAACTGGGCCACCAGCACTGGTCGGCAGGGTGCACGTGCCCATGTCATGCCCTTACCCGGGTATCCACTGCCAACAGACCCCAGCACCTTTCCCCACGGCTGCCTTCTCAGTAAGGGGCTGGTGCAGCAGCCACAGAGGGCTCACGCCCTCATGCCAGGGTCAGAGGCAGCTCCCCAGGACAGCCGGCTGCGGTTCTGCCCGCGCCTGCCCGTGGCACCAGCATCATTTGGTGCCAAGCCCGTTTTTCCTCCCCAAGGCGTTTTTATGGCCGTAGCCGAGCTCTTTGGCCACTGCAGGACAGCGGGCAGGAGTTCTCAGACGGGCTACTGATGAGAAACCCATATCCCGTGGCCACTGGAGCTCCCACCCTTCCTCTCTGGCAGCCCTTGGGGTGCAGCACAACTGCCTGGAGGGGAAATCCTCCCCCTCGCCCCCACCTCCCACGGGGCTGGAGCCGGCCAGGTCACCCTGCATCCCTGCTGAGGCAAGAGGATTTAGGGTGCAGGCTTCCCAGCATCACCTCATTTTCCCCAAATCCCAGCGGGAGTTTCTTTTGTTCCTCCTCACTCTCCACCCCTAGCCCGGCACATTGTGTCCCATCACTGGTGCTTCACCCCAGCCTCTCCCTCAGTCTCCAGTACTTCCAGCAAAATTCCTTTCTGACCAGTCATTGCCGCCCCTCGGCCTCGACGCCTCCGGGGCCGGCGTGCTGGCAGGGCCAGGCTTCCTCTTCCTGAGCTGTCCCAGCCCACGCCACGCTCCCAGCTCCCTCCTCGACTTTGCCCTGTGCTGTGGCATCGGCCCTTCCCTAGGGACATGAGGGTTGGCCAGCTGAGACCACCACGGGGTTCAGGTGCCCAGCTTCCTTCACATACCCTGTGCCATGCCGGTTCCACCACCCTCAGTGGGTTTTTTGCGAGAGGATGTTTTCCAGCCCCAGTTAGCACAGGGAGCGTGCAGAGGCTGACTGCAGTGACTTGCTCACTGTGAAGTGGTCAGGAGGAGTGGGAGGCAGTGGCTGCTGGAAGGGGGCTCAGCCTCATGGAGGTACGAGGACTCCTGCCAGCATCATCTGCTGTGACACACTGCTGCTGCTCCCCCTCCCACCATCCACCTCAAGCTGAGTCTCACCCAGGTACATACCCAGCACTCCCTAGAGCCAGACCCCATGCCGATACCCCCAGCACCCCGAAGGGACACCGCAGCCAGCACCCACTTGCTCGTATCTCTCTGCATATGCCAGTGCTCAGCCTCAGCAACACCCACCCGCCTGAGCTTCCTCCAGTGGCACCACCTCTCGCTATTAATTAGAGGCTGAATGCTTTGCTTCTGCACAGTCCCCTTCACCTGTGGCTCTCCAAGCATTGTGCAAATATTAATTACTGGTAATTAAGTAAATCAGGTCTCCTCATCCCCCTGTGGAGATGCTGTCTCATAAACATGCTGATAGCAAACACAGAGTCAGGGCAGGCTCTCCGAGCTAGGTGGGAGCTTCCAATTACCTGTTGCTAATGATGCAAACCCCACCCACAGCAATTTCTACATAATTGACCTTCTGGGAGGGCTAAAGGGCTGACAGAGGGAGATGAGTGAGAAACCAGCAGCGTCTAGGCTGATCCCAGTAAGGGATGATGGATGGGTCTGCATAAATGCCCCTAGGTGTCCTGGATGTTTTGGGGGTTTTTTGGCTTTGGCTTGTGCTCCTGGAAACTTGGTCCTGGTTTGCTGCTGGTGGGGCTACCTGGGTAGGCAGTGGGGGGCCCAAGCAGCTGGTGGAGCTTGTGTTCTCCCAGCCTTTCTAGCCCCGAGCCACCCTGGGGGGCTGTGCTCTGTTGTTTGCATTGGTGTTGGGTGGCCAGCCCTCCTGTAGATAGGGATCAGCACCGTGCTTCTGAAAGCATACAAGTGTTCTGCTGTCCTGCTGCTCCTTGACGGAGGGCTGAGACACCCTGCAGGAAGAGGACAGGAAGGCAAACAAGGTTGTTGACCCTCCCAAAGCGGAAGGTGGGTGCTTTGGGAATGAAGGAGGGGGATTGCCCAGGGATGCACAGCAGGAACCTGCAGATTGCTCACTGGGTTGGAGGATCTCTTGGGCAAGGTCCCTCTGCCCTCTTGAGGGACAGAACTCCTTGAGTGTTGTTTAGGGGCACTATCTCTGCCCCCACCCAGGCTTCAAGCTCCCTTGCTGACGTATGGCTGCCACTGCCTGTCCGTAAGGCTGCGCAGGGCACCGATCTCTGACCGGAGGTGCCACCTTAATCCGGATCAGTGGGAATCTGTTGCATGCCCACACAGCCCTGCTCCAGCTCGCTGCCCGGCTGTGGCCACTGTGGCTCATCAGGCTCTGCAGATGAAGTGCCAGCCAGGACGCAGGGGCAGCCCCGTGAGATCCTAGCCCTGGGCAGCCTTTTGTGCTGCATTGGGGAGCACAAAGGCATTAATCGCTGAACGATGCCAGCTTAATTTCCTGCTCTAGAAGCAGGAGCAAACTGGGGTGAGATTAAGGCATTCTTTGGGCAGCTCCCACCCCATGACCCTAACTACTGTATCTTGGCCTGCGCAGCCACTAATGCTACTTACATTATTACTGGATTATTTGGTGTAATGAGCTTTGCCCTGCTCAGCTGTCCCTCTGCTCAGGGGTGTTGTGATGTGTAATGCTTCCTGCATGAGGCCATGAGGCGGGCAGCTGCTTGCTCAAAAACAAGCAGAGCCCGAGCAAAACAATGTGCTAATGTTCCCAGAGCAAAGTTCCATCGTGGGACGGAGGTTAATCACAAATCAGGGAGCTTTTGGCTTAGTGCTGAACAAAGCTGGCAATGGTGCCCTAAGCCAGGTCCTGACCCATCTCCATGGGTACAAACAGCAGTGACTGTAGCGGTTTCATCTCTGCCAGCAGTGTAATGCAGCTATAAGCAGATCTTCCACCCTCAACTCCTTTTCCTCTGCCTTCCCTCCCATCAGACCTGCCAGTGCAGGGGCTTGGTGATGTGTTGCTATGGACACCGAGAAGTTTCCCTGAGAGACCAGAAGCCTGGAATAAGTGATGTCTGCACTTTCTGACATTTGATTATATTTTTTTTCTTCCCTCTTTTTTGTTTTTTTTTTTTTTTATTATTAATGTTTGTTTCAGTGTTGATTAATTCCCAGCCTTTCACCCCACATCCCTCCTGCCTTTCCAAGCTTTCTGGATTGCCGTGTCTGTGTCCCGGGGCTTGGCTGCTGCTTTGTTCTCAGCAAGGGTGCAAGCCCAGGGTGTGTGGGAGGAGGTTTCAGTGCTGTCACTCTGAAGTTAGGTCTGAAGAAGGTCTGCTGAAGACCCCTACAGAAGAGATCCCCCATTTATTCCAGCCTCAGGGGATCCTGTTGGGATCAGGCCTGGGTTGCCTCAGGCTGCTTCAAAGTTCAGGGGTGCCCACCAGCAGTAGATGCTGCAGATCCTGGACCTCTCTTTCCTGGGCTTGTGTATCCCTGCAAAACATGCCTGCAAAAGTATGGGTTGGGGTACCCTGCTTCCTTTGCAGGTGACCTCCATTGTATTTGGAACCTCATAGTGATTTAGATCTACACTAGTGTGTCTGGTGGTCTGAGCTCCAGGCCCAGCTGCCGTTTGATAGCACCTGTGTTGGCACTGCAGTACCTTTTAGTAACTTAGGTACCTCTGTTGGCCTCTGAGAGCTCTTGGCCTCCGAAAGCACAATCAGGAGAGAAATCCCATCAACTCTTGGAAGTTCACACCAAGGCTGGAGCCTGAGTTTTGCAAGGTGGTTGGGTGGTGTAGGAAAGCCCTAAGGTTGGACTTGGGAAGGCAGACAGTCCCCAACAGCTCCATAGCCCCAGGGGCTGGAGCTGTGACCAGGGAGGGTCAGCCCATTTTCCCAGGGGTGGGCAGTGCTGCACCTCTAATAGAGTGTGTCTCTGAGCACTTGGCATATGGGATGGGATTTTACTGTGAGACAGTCTCAATGTCGTTTTGACTTCTCTTTCTTTGCTTTTGAAGCCAATAATAGGCTGTTTCTGTTCCCTGACACATGATCTTCCCCATGGTGACTAGGGAACCTCTCTGATGAGTGATTTCCTCTGTCCTGTGCCCCTTCCTCCCTGCTCTGGAGGGAGTTAACATACCACGCTTCAATCAGCTGCTTCTCTCGTTCCTGAGAATGCAGTTCAGCACTGGTTCAGAAAGTCTCTGGTCCATTGAAATCCTGCCCTTAGCTGCTCATGTTGCCCAAATTGCAACTCCCTCTCTGAAATCTTACAGCAAACAAGTCCTTTGCTGCTTGTCCCCTTTCCTCAGCAGTTAGGGTGGTGTCAGCCAGCTTGGAGCTCCTGGGAACAGCCCATGCACTTGCAGGTGAGGCAGGGAGAACAAGAGCTGCTCTTTAAAATGTTTTCTCTGTGTTTGGGGATTGTGCTGAGACAGCAGAAAGAGACCCTGCTCCTTATGGGTCCTCCCCTGGAGCATGGGGCAAGGCTGCAGAGCATCAGCCCTTAGTGGTGGTCTGCAGAGCTGTTCAGGGTGGAGGTGAGTCTCTGGACCATCTGCCACAGGAGAAGGTCAGCTCTTGCCCCTAGTTCCGAGCTGTGTAGCCCTCCCCTGCAGCCCCTGACTCAGTGCAGAGCCTGCACACGCTGCGGTGCCGCTCCGGAAGGAGCAGCAAGGCTGGGATGCTGCTCCTCTCTGAGGAGGTGAGAGTCCCACTAGGGCCAAACAGTCAATTGCTGTGATGTTTGAAAGCTCCTTGAAAAATGACTTCTTCATCCAGTTCCTAACCAAACAAGTGCAAGCTCCAAAGAACAACAGTTCCTTCCCATGCTGCTGCCAAATCAGTGCTCATTGGCATGTTTCTCGGCGGGTCAGCAGCAAGCCGGACCTGCCTGAGGGCTGAGTGGAGCAGAGCCAGGGGGTAGCTGGTCCCTGCATTGTCCTTCTCCACCTGCTTAGGACATAGGAGAGCATCTGGGGAGCATTGCGTGGCTTTGGGGCGATGGTGCAGTGACCTGGTTATCCATGCAGGGATGGGATGTAGTACTTACAGGCACTTACACTGCACGGCACTTAGGGCTGCAGACCTGTGAGCCATACATGGGTAGTGGCTCTTCTGGGGGGCCAGGGAAACCCCAAATCCAGACAGGGATGCACACCCAGCTCAGAGTCACCGGGTGCCAACAGGGTCTTGGCTGTCCTTTGCCCTGAGCAATGGCCTGATGTCTGGCTGCTCTGTCACAGTTGCTGGAGGGTTCTTGTGCAGCTGCCTAGCTGAGGTCAGTGCCACGATGCCTGCCTGTGTCCCAAATGTTAACAGACCCTTCCTGTCTCTTGCTTTTCTCTCTCTTTTCTGCCAGCAGTTCCCTATCAGCAAAACCCTTACACCCCTGGGAGCAGCTCCACTGTCATCCAGTGCTACCGCTGCGGGGACACCTGCAAGGGCGAGGTGGTCCGTGTCCAGAGCAATCACTTCCACATCCGCTGCTTCACCTGCCAAGGTAGGACAGTGCCACATGAAGAGCTGGTGGCCAGATTGCCCCGTGGCCCTGGGTGCAATCTGGAAAGCAAAGGGCTGAGGACAGACCTACCTGACCCACTAAGATGTGATCGCACATCTGGGGGGTGACAGCTTCCCCCAGGGGTGGGTGTGGTGCAATGCAGGTGGGGAGGTGACAGCACGGGGCTGACACGGTGCAGTCAGTGACCCTATGTGATGCCAGAGGTGGCTAAGACCTGGGCACCATCACTACCCTTCAGCTGCCTCAGTGCCACTAGCCCCAAACATACCCACAGCCCACCTGTGATCTGGGGGAGCTATTGCATCCTTCAGCCACTTGCCTGCTTCCAAATCAGGAGGAGGATGAGGAGGTGTCACCAGTCTGGTTGAGAGGCAGCAAAGCAGGGAAGAGGCCCAGAGCAGCCCCTGATGGGGATGGGGGCTGGTGATGGATCACTACCACCCACACGTGGGATGTGACCAAGGTGCCGTGGGATGCTGTGTGCTGCAGCTGGAGGGTTCAGCAGCCTCTGGGGACTGTAGAAATAGAGGAGGGAGGTAGCTTGAGGCCACCCTGAGCATGAGAGGAGAGCTGCAGAGCTGTAAAATTTAACAGCCCAGAGCTGACACTAAAGGGCTTCTTTAAAGTGTCTTTATTAAAGCAGCCGCTCTCAACTAGGCCAGTGGCCGCTTTTGTAGGTTGTGAAGTGTCCCATTACCAGGGCTTTTTAAAGGCCTCTGGTCTTGCAAGCTCCCAGCACCTTGTGCTAAGACATAAATACCCGTCCCCTTGGCCATGCTTTGCCGCTCCTCTCTGGAGAACAGAAGGTTTGGGAGTGGACTCTTCCTCTGGGCTGTCACCACCACCGTTGTAGCCCTGTTCCCCGTGGTGTGGGCAGCCCTGGATCTCTGGGAGGGGATCTGGGCTCCAGTTTGCCCTTGGCACTGCCCTACACATGCAGGGCACTGTGCTGAGCCCCCAGCTCAGAGGGGTGGGATGGAGTGAGAGCTGCACATCCAGACAAAGCACTCTGACAGCCTGGCTTCAAAGGGTCCAGGAGCCAGCAGGGAGAGCTTGGCAGCACTTGCTGCCTGATTTCCAAGTGAAAGGGAATAAATAATGAGAGGAAATCCCCCTGTCTCACCTTCCCTCACGGTTTTTATCCTTTGCCACCTCTGGCTGGCTGCTGTCAGCTGCCACACCAGCCCCATGGCTTGTCGACAAAATGTCCCTGGGAGCCTGGCAGGGCTGGTGCAGCCCCTGGGGATGTACTATGGGTCCCACAGCAATCAGGGCCCAGACCTACCTTGTTTTCTCTCACTTCTGCTTCCTGATGCTGTCCCAGGGCTGGTGGCCTGTCCCTCATCACTGATGAGTAAGAGCTGGCAGGCTGTTTCAGAGAGCAGTGGGTGCTGGCCCTGTACCCTCTATCCCCTGCTGTCTCCCCACAGCTCCAGGGAGCAGCTTTGCCAGGGGATGCTCTTTGGGAGCAGAGCATCATCTCTGTCCCCGTGGGCCCTGCACCCAGCAGGTCTGGCTGTGCCCTGGGGAGCGGTGCTGTGCAGGCTGGCCCACAGGTGCAGGTGAGCTGTGCAAGGACAGGACAGAGGGGTGCTTGGCAGTGAAGAGATAACCAGAGACCAAGATGAGCTGTGCTAGCAGGTGCTCTGTAGCTCCCCCCTCCAACCCATCACCTCAAAGGACAAGTGATGGGCATTGTGCAAAGGCCTCAGGACCTGGTCCCTGTGCCACTTCTGAGGTGCCTTCCAGGGTCTGATGTTCTCGAGGTTCTCTCAAGGAGAAGACAGAGGAGGGAAATCACGCTAAGGGCTGGGGCTTGCTACGTCTCCTTGGATGACTCTGGGCTGAGCACCACCCATGGTTCCCACAGCAGGGAAGGAAGTGAGGTTGGGCAGGACACCTATAGAAAAACAAGCAGTGAGAGCACCAACCCCAATGTGTCCCAGAACCTGTTCCCATTAGCGCATGGCTTCATGTCCAGGCCAGGGAGTGGAGATGGTTCATCACAGAGAAGGCCATCCCTCAGGGCATGGAGAAGACCTTTTCCCAGCTGTCCCTAGGGCACACACCAATTTTTGCCAGTCCTGGTCTTGGCTCCCTGGAACTATGAGGGTGTCAAATGGAGATGCTGAGCCCCATCCGGGTGCCATGGGTCCAGGAGGGGATGCCACGGACCCTCGGGGGCTGATTGTGCCTGGTGAGTGGGGGCTGCAGGCGTTCTCTTTCCCGGCACTGGGGCTTCCTCTGGGAACGCCCGGCCCTGGCTGGCTGGGCAGCCCCATCCTGCCCCCGCCACAGCCCAACACTGACATCTTGTGGTGCTGGGGGAAGGCCCCAGCGCGTCTAGGGGTGAAGAGAAACCTTCTGAGATAGCTGCAGAAAGCTGCGTCTTCAGGGATGCCCTGTGGCTGCTGCTGCTGGAGAGGCAGCAGAGGTGGGCTCGGGGGTCCCGGCTGAGCCCCGGCGCTGGACCTGCCCGCGGGCCCTTGACGGGTGCCTGTCCTCCCTCTGCAGTGTGTGGCTGTGACCTGGCCCAGTCGGGCTTCTTCTTTAAGAACCAGGAGTACATCTGCACCCACGACTACCAGCAGCTCTACGGGACCCGCTGCGACAGCTGTGGGGACTTCATCACTGGAGAGGTCATCTCTGCTCTGGGGAGGACCTACCACCCCAAGTGCTTTGTCTGCAGCACCTGCAGGTGAGCTGAAGCTGTCACCAAGGGTGCATGACCCCCCTGCAGAAGCTCTGTGCAGCCCTTGGCAGTGCACCAGTGAGAGGGCTGTTCGTTAGCCCACAGCCAGTCATTCCCAGCTCAGCGTGACAGCAGGCACCCCCTCAGTGTTTTCTTAGTGGAAACCCTTAGGATGCAATGAAGTTGTTCCAATCCTTCCCTTTGCAGCCTGAAGACCTCCCTTAATGCCTACCTGGGACTCCTGCCTCCCAGCACTTATGCACACTTGCTGCCTCCCCTTGTAGCCCTTGTCTGGAGTATCTCTGCTACCTGGGACCGTAGGTCCCGTTGGCCCCTGGTGACAGAGCTCACAGGCAGCCCCAAGCATTGCATGGAGGGGAGCGAGCAGCTCACATCTCCTCACCTCTTCTGGCTGCAGGAAGCCGTTCCCCATCGGAGACAAGGTCACATTCAGCGGGAAGGACTGTGTCTGCCAAAACTGCTCCCACTCTCTCATCAGCACCAAACCCATCAAGATCCATGGGCCAAGTCGTAAGTGACCTGCTGTTGTGTTACGTGTTGGCTGCAAGGAGAGAGACCGCATGCCCCTGGATGGTGCTTGGGGGAGTGATGGGATGGGTTGGGTTTTGGGGCCAGCGTGCAGCACTGCACGGAGCCATGGGTGTTCACAGAGGTTTCAGAGGAGGAACAGGGTAGTCCTGCAGCTGCACCCAGGACTACAGGTTGTTACTGGCTTCGGAAGCTTCCTTGGCCTGTTTGTGACCTGGGCAAATGCTGCCACCCTAATGAGCTCTGTCTAGGGCAGCAGGGAGAACTAGGAGCCAGGTTTGCTCTGAGACAGTGCCTAGATACTGCTTTGTGTCCAGCTGCACCAAGGTCTGTGTCCAAGTGCCAGCCCCAGGACTACTTGCCCAGCTTTCCCAACACTGCTGTTATTTTCTGCCTCTACAGGCACTTGAAAGGCTTCATATGGTCATCTGCTTGCACTGATAAACCCAAACTAAAACTCAGCAAGAGTGATGGACAAGTACTTTAGGCCTTGCTTTTGACCCCAAGTTGTTCCTTGGGATACCCTCCATTCATGCCATGCTTTGCACCCCCAGTTTTTCCTAGCTCCTGTCTCTCTGTTCCAGGCCAATGCAGAGCATCCTGTTGGTGCTGTGCTTGGGGGCTGGTAGAGCATCCCTGTGGCAGGGAGCTGCTTCATGCAGGGCTCTCTTCAGCCCTTGTGTGCCAGGAGGCTGCAGTGTTAACATGTGGTCCATGATTCCCTATCTCCCATATGCCCCACATTTGCTGCTGTAAAGTCCTGAGGGACCTGTCTTAGCACAGTGTGTGGGCAGGCTGCAGAAGACAAGAGCCAGGAGCTGTGCCACACTGGGGTGCCCACACCCTGCCACGTAAGCAGGCTGATCTGGGGAGGGGATGAGTGGGGACCCCTGCAAGCCCTGGGGCATCAGTGCCTGGAGCAGAGTCCTGCAGCCGGGGCCAGACCCAGGACTGTGGTGTCAACCGTGGACCTTGTCACTTGGTCACCATAGTGGCACTGGTGGTAGCTGGGTTGAGTTATGAGTTGGTGCTGATGAGTCCCTGGGAGCACCCAGAGGCTGCCCCACCTCTCATGGCCTCCACGGAGTTAAGGGATGTGGCAGGGATTGAATGAGCCTCAGGCAGAGGGCAGACATTCCCTCATCTTCCTCCATCGGCACCAGCACTTTGCTGCCTGCTGTAGCAGAGCTGGGGCAGGGGAAGGGGCAGCACATGCTCTGCCTCTCGATTGCCTTCCTCTCCCTTCCTTCCCTGCCCCTTCCCGCCAGCGCTCCTCCTGCAGAGAGGGGTTACCTAAGGGCACCATGCTTTATTCATAGGCAGCTGCAGGCAGCAGCCAGATGTAGCCTACTGCCTGCACGTGCCCCTTGTGGCCCAGGTAGCCCGGCAGTGCCACCCAGAAGGGATAGCAGGGGAGGTGTGTCTGCTGGAGCCCGAACTGGTGCACTCTGCAAGGAGGACATCCTTAGAAGGATGCTGAGCCTCCTCCTGCAGCCCCAGTCCTTTGAGCAACTAGGAAACCAGCAGGACCAGTGTGAGAGAGGGAGTGGATCGTGGCTCAGCCGAGCTGGCCAGCCTGCTTTTTACCAGCGGTCAGAAATCCTCCCCCTTTACCTTTGTGCGGCGAGCAGGGCCCCTGCAGAGCTGCCTGGCGCTGGGCCGGGTGAAGTCTGCCTGCTCCCGCTGCCTTTGCCGTGCTGCGGCAGGGAGGGGGTTAAGGAGAAACCCCATCCGGGCAAACCTGCAGCCAGGGGGGAGAAAAGGACAAGGAGGAGTCAAGGTCAGGGGTCTGAAGCCCATGTGCTTCCTGCTCCCAGCCTTGACGGGAGCCAGGGGAAGCGGGGAAGGAAGGGAGTCTCGTAAATAGTGCAGCGGGGCCGGACGCGGCTGCCGGAGAGCACAGCCCTTCCTCTGCTCCGCTCACCGCCGGACCTTCCCGCCTCTCCCGCTCGGAGGGGAATCCCCGGGGACCGGCCAGGGCAGCGTGGCCCCGGCAGCCACACACTCGCCCTGGCTCAAGTTCGCCACCCAGCAGGGAGACCTGGGTCTGTGCTGCGGCGGGTGCTTAGCTGGGGAGGCTGGGTGCCAGCGGTGCCTCAGAGGTCCCAACTCCTGCGGGAGGCTTTGCCACCGGCTCCTTTGCTGGGAACAGGCAGAGGTGGCGTGTTCCCATAAATAAATGATCCCCAAGGGGCTACCTTTGGTGTGGTCTCAGGAGCAGGGCATTTGCCACAGCAGCATCCCCTAGAAAAAGGGGTCCTCTTGGGCAGCTCTTTCCTCTGGGTGTGAGGGGTGTGCTAGGTTAAATGGCTGGGGTGCCAGCAGATGTGGATGTTTCTGCTGTGCTGCTCAGACCCCGCTGGCGTGCTGCAGTGGTCCCACACTCTCCCTTCTGTCCCCACAGACTGCGCAGGCTGCAAGGAAGAGATCAAGCAAGGCCAGTCCCTCCTGGCACTGGAGAAGCAGTGGCATGTCAGCTGTTTCAAGTGCCAAACGTGCGGGATCATCCTCACGGGCGAGTACATCAGCAAGTGAGTGTCACTGCCCTGGCGGCCAGCTTGGCCATGGTGGCCATTGCTGGGCTGTGCCCCCTGGGGCTGCAGCAAGGAGGTGCCCAGCCCAGCTCACCAGCAGCTCACACCCTTCTCCTTCCTCTCCCAAAGGGATGGCATCCCATACTGCGAGTCCGACTACCATGCCCAGTTCGGCATCAAGTGTGAGACCTGTGACCGGTACATCAGTGGCAGGGTCCTGGAGGTGAGTCCTGGGCAGTGGCCACCCCCTCATGGTCTGTAATAGGGACTGTGTGCGTCCTGCCTATAGGTACATGCTTTGGGGAGGTCTGGGAGTTTCATCATCCTGCACCCTTGTTGTGCTACCTTTGTCCCCATGGGGCTATGGCTCTTCCTGTGGTGGGTGTGTGGGCACATTCTGACCACCTTCTTGGAAGGGTGGGAGTAGGAGAAGGAGAATTGCCATGCTGCAGACATTTGGAGAGGTTGCTTGGGTACTGGAGCTTCAGAAGCAGCCAGAGCACACAGTAGCCTGGGTGTTCTGGGACATGTCCAGAGGCCAAGATATGGGGTCTCTGGCATTAACCAGCTGTTACTGTGCCCAGCTCTGGAGCATCCCCACCATAATCACCCCACAGCCAGCTCTCTGAGAACATCCCTGTGCAGGCAGCCTGCCTGTTGCCTTGGAAACACATCCAGCACAGCTGCCCACTGCAGAGCCTGGACAAGACCCTGCCCACAGCAGCCTTCTCCATGGCACACCCCTTTGCATGGCAGCAACTAGAGTAGGGATTCCCCTTCCCTGGGCCAAATCCAGAGGGAGCTTTGCTCATCATGTTGCTGGCCATCAAGAGCTGCTCTGGCAGAAGCACTGAGGGATTCACTGCTTTCAGGGTTTTCCTCACTTGGTGCAACCACAGCAGTTAGGATGAGCATAGGATGTTCCTGCTGGTGCATGTCTGAGGGGACAGACAGAGCAGCTCTGCAGGGCCCATCAGGTATGGGGGTAGTGGCAGCCTGCCTGCAATCTGGGGATGACTCTGAAGTGGTGATGAGGGGACAGCCCTCCCTGCTAGTCCTCACCTCCATCTCCCCTGGCTCTTCTCCTGGCAGTAGCTCTAGTTCTCTCCACCACCCTCTGTGTCATCCATCCCCAGCTCTGCTCCCAGCATTGGCTCTTCCTGGCTGCAGGAGCCAGCCAGCTCTGCCTGCTCATGCTGGGATGTGGGAAGAAGTGTCTGAATTCCACAAGATGCCCCGGACAGCAATCACCTCACATTAGCACCTTGCCTGCTGCACCCATGCCCAGGCTTGGGAGCACACCTTCTGCAATTGGACTCAGTGGGTTGGAAGGAACGTGTCTTGGTGCTGGGGCCCTTGCACACAGAGCGAAGATGCCACCTCCTCACAGGCAATGTCATGGAGCCAAGAGGAGCACAGTGTTTGGGTGCTGGAGGGCTGTGCCAGGCAAGCACCACAGAACCCGTGGGTGCTGTGGGCACCCCTTGCCTCCCCAGGGCAGTTTACACTCCCCACCCTCCTCGGGTATGTGCCTGCTCATAGTATTGAATGACTGTAAAACCAGAGGCTTTAATTGTCTTCTCTGGCAGAGCGTGAAATGAAAAGGGCGCCTTTAAATAATTTTAGGACTTAAGGAGCCTTCTCATGCTATCCCGGCAGCCTCCGGGCTTTTCCAACTGCTCTGAGCTGTGCAGTCAGGCTTGGATGATTAATGAGTCTTTAAGGGACCCCAAGTGGTAAGGAGCAGGTCTCCTCCCTCTACCAGCAGCCTCTGCCAGCCTTCTATGAGCTGTTACATCAACAACTACATAAGGAGCAAGGTTTGTGCGTGGTTTGGAGAGTGGCTTCTCCAGGAGGAGTGGTGGATGTTCAGATGTTGGGTGTCTTTTGAAGATGGTCTGTGTTGAAATGGAAGTTGGGACTGGGCTGGTACATAACACTGGGGGAGCAGCCAGCCTCCCTCCACATCCGCAGCCTGATCTGCAGAGCATCCCTTTTTGGCATGCTCTGAGCTCTGACAGCAGCCCATGTAGTCTAGATAGGAAAAGATGTGTGTGTTTATGGGCAGTCAGCTGGCAGATTCTCACTTATCCTCATGGCAAATTTTCCTGTTGATCTTCCCCGCTTCAAACTGGCTCCAGGCCCCTCTATCATAACCCACCCCCCTATCTTTGTCATCTTCCTTCTACCACCTTAAATTATCCCTCTTCTAATCTTGGTTTATTATGGGAGTAAAATGTCCTTCGGGGTCAAGCATTAACAGCACAGCCCAGATCCCTCCTGCCCTGAGCCAGCTCCTGCCTCTCAGGCCAGAAAATGAGCCTATAACTGAAATGGTGGCAGACACTTTGGGTAGAAGCAAGCTACCAATTAAGGCTGTTATCCCAGTCAAAGAGCAAAGGGAGCAGCCCAGCTCCTACTCGGATGGGGAATGGCACGTGGTTAGTGCTCAGCTTTGGGCACAGCTTCACAGAAGTAGAAAGGTGTCTTTAGGGAGAGGGGCTGGCAGTGGTTGCCAGGGAGGGTCTGACAGCAAAAGGAAGCCTGTGCTTTGCAAGGTTTATCTTTGTGGCCCTTCTTCTGTGTTTACTGCTTCCTTGCTGTGACCTCCTGGGCCAAACGTGCTGCTTCTCTTCATGGCTGTGGAGGGAAGGCACTGGTGCAAAACACGGCTGCTTGGCCAAGTGTCCCTGCAGAGGGTCTCTGTTACTTCCAGAGTGCAAGGACAATTTATTAGGGGTGAAGTTTGTAGGGCTGCCTTCCTTGGGGGTTTGGGACCTCCTGGCCCTGCTCTCCTCGGTGTTGGTGTCCTGGTTTGAGCTAGAATGGAACCAGTTTTCCATTCGGTGATTTTGTTTTTCAGCTAAATCTCTCCAAGTGACTGCACTTTCTGAGCTTAACAGCGTATTTTTGCAGACATTGTCTGCTTCTAGAAATGACAGTGCTCTATGTTTATAGTTACTACTAGGGATGGGATGCAGAAAGGCTTGTGCTTATACTTGCTCCTGCAGGAACCAAAGTCACTGCTAAATCTTGTGTACCACGTTGGAGTGCTGTAAGTGAAAGAGTCATAAGTAAATAAAAAGATCACAAATGTGGAAAGGAGCAGACAGGACAGGTAACCCAAACCGGACCAACAAAGTATTCCATTTCATGTGCACCATTCTCAGTATAAAGCTGAGGAATCATGAGAGTCAAGGTCTCTTCTTCTGTGGCTGGCATCTGAGGAGGCCTGTTTGTTCTGCTTTTGATCCCAATTTGTGTGTTCCTGAATCCAGTTTCTGAATCCTCTTCCCATCTGCCACTGAATCCAGTCTGGACTCGGGAAATTTGGTATTGGTTTTGTATATATTTGTATATATCTCATAATTTTCTTATTAATATTATTATCTTTTCTTGTTACTGTTTCATTAAAGCTGGGTTGGTTGTTTTTTTTTTATCCAACCCATAAGTCTTTCTCCTTTTTGCCCCCACTGGGAATGAAGAAGGGTTAATAGAGAGCATCTGTCACTCATTTAGTGACAGCCCGGTCCTAACCCTTGACAGATGGACAGTTCAAGGAGAGCAGAAGGTTCTCAGTTTGACCATTAGTCCATCAGAAGCATTAGTGACGGTCTCTGTTTTTCTCCGTGTGTCATGGCAGTCTCTAAGGCCACCCTGGGCAGTTTTGCCCCCATTCACCTTGCCACTATCTGCAACAGGAGTGAGTGATGTCAGGGCCACTTGCCCTCGGAGATGCGAGCAGATCACCATGTCCTGCCTTGCTCAGGGAACCCTCTTGTCTACTCACCCTTGCAGGCTGGAGGGAAGCACTACCACCCCACCTGTGCCAGATGTGTCCGCTGCCACCAGATGTTCACGGAAGGAGAGGAGATGTACCTCACAGGTAGGGATCCCACTGCAGGGAGGAGGGACTTCCATGCCCTCCACTGGGGCATGGCCCAGTGTGGCTGTGCAGAGATGCACTGGCTGGGAGAGCACTGGGGGTGCAGGTTCTTATGGTGGTCAGCGCCAAAAGGGTCACTCTGCAGCAATGCTGGACACCCCTTCTCCACTGCTACCCAGCCTCTGTGCTCTTCCTGGGCTGTGTGGCAATCATTTCTCTCCATGATACCTTCCCTGCCGCTGAGCTGGAGATTTTGTTCCTCAGCATCAGCTTTTTGCTCCCTTTGAGTCTCCCTGCACAGTTGGGGAGTGCTGCTGGGTGTGCCTGGATGTGTCCCTGGCCTGTGCCCAGCAAACAGAGGCTGGATGGGTTCAGGGTGCCTGGCTTCCTGTTCTTCCCAGCCCCAGGGGAGGGCAGTCCAGGACCGCTTATCCACTGCCCCCAGCTCTCCCTGCCCAGGTTATGCTTTGAGCAGCACCACAGGGGTAAGACTTTCACTCAGCACAGCTGGATGGTTTGGCTTTGGTTTCAGCAGGAGCTCATCCCTTCCAGAGCTGCTTCAGGGGCTGTTTTAAGCAAGGAGAGAGGATTTGTTTTCTCTCAGTAACCTGTGCTCACTTGTTACCCTGAGTCACCAGTGATCCCATGGGTGTCAAGGGGAGAATTGTGCACTGAGCGAGCCAGAGTGGGGCTTCCAGGAAGGCCATGTTGTGAGCAGCAGGATGGGCATGCTCAGCATCCATCCCAGGACACACCTGGGCAAGGTTTTGTGGCTTTGCTGGTTCCAGCCGGGAGAACACGTAAGGGGCTGTGGATGCCCTGGGCTCAGTATTACCCCAGGTTTAACCAGCAGGAGCTGCTGGGCTGAGCATTGGTTGGGCTGCATCAAAAGCAAGCCTGGGTTTACTGGTACAGTTTAGTAGTGTTGGCCACTACATCTCAGTGCTTGGGAGCTGTTTTGTTTCTTAGACTAGACACCCAGCCCCCACTGCCCTGCCTTCCCTGGGGGTGTGATGTAGAGGAGGAGGCACCCAGGAAAGCTGGCAGGACCCAGTGGGTGACTCCCTCTCTGCATCCATCTCACCACCTTCCTCTTGCTTTGCTCCCCATGGAGAAACTCTGATTCCTTGCAGCCCTGTAACACCAGTTGCTCAATGCAGCTGCTGCTGGGAGAGCACTGATACATTCTTCTGGGGCACTGCAGGCTGCAGGTCGCTGGTGGAGGCAGCAGGGACAAGATGGGACTCCCCTATGGCTGAGAGGCTGGACAGTCCCTAGCAGTGGGGGTGAGCTGGCCGTGGATCTGAAACGCTTTCTCACTGCTATGTTGCAGGCTCTGAGGTGTGGCACCCCATCTGCAAGCAGGCAGCCAGAGCAGAGAAGAAGCTAAAGGTAGGCAGCAGGATGAGGAGCATCAGTGAGAGGTGGCACATCTCAGGTGGTGTTGTCCCTGAGTCCCTGCTGGAGCTGAACTCCTGTGACAGTGTCCAAGCCTGGCATGAATTTCTTGAGACTGGCACGAGCTCTGTCCCTGCTGCCCAGAGGATGGTGGGTGGCTGAAGCTGTTAGCAGGACCTGCCTCTTGGCTAGCATCAGCCAGGGATGGTGCACAGCAGTCCCCTCACCAACTCCACTCCTGGAGCTGTTGGCCCCTCTCTGGGCCCTCACCTGGTTGGCCACAGGGACAGCTGCCCATTGGGTCTTGCCAGTCCACCTGCCTGACTCTAGCTGTGGCCCTGAGGCCAGGGTGCAGAGCTGGATGGCAGGGCTGCCTGAAGTGGCCATGGGCACTGGCAGTTAGTGGATTAAAGGGCAGAAGACCTTGAGTGAATTCATCCTCGAAACCAAGGATTTGCTTGCTGTATCCAGCATTGTGCCTGCCCAGGGGTCCCTCCTCATCATGCTTTCGCATGTCCTCCACTTTTCTGCCTCCACAGCACAGAAGGACATCAGAAACCTCTATCTCACCCCCTGGTTCCAGCATCGGCTCCCCAAACCGTGTCATCTGTGTAAGTACAGTTCTGGCCTGAGTCCAGAGGGCAGGGTGGATGCTCTAGCCCCAGGGAAGGCAACAGCAGTGCCCAGTGTCCCTCTGCAGTGTGTCAGGTGTCCCCCAGGGACAAGTCCAGCATTTGGGGACAGCACAGACAAGCCATTGCCCCTTGCCCTAGCAGCATTCCGTGCTACCAATGCTATTGGCACAGACCAGGAACACTCAGAGGGACACAGTCCCGTGCTCCAAGCTCCTCTACCCCTTCTCACTGCTGCCTCTCAGGCATCTCCTCTTACCTCTTCCTGCTGCTGGGGTGATGGTGGGCTCTGTCTGCTCTACACTGGTGCCACACTGTGTGCTCCAGCCTCCCTTTCCTTCTCTCCTCCTCTTCCTTTCTGTCTCTCTGTCTCTCCCTCTCCCTAGGCTAAAGTGGATAATGAGATCCTTAATTACAAAGACCTGGCAGCTCTTCCCAAGATTAAAGCCATCTATGAAGTGCAGCGTCCTGACCTCATTTCGTACGAGCCCTATCACAGATACACATCGGATGAGACACTGGAGAGATATAGCTATGGGGAGGTACTGAGTCTCAATATGCCCAACACTGGGCTACGCAGGGACGTGGGCCCCAGTTTGGGGCAATGTGGAACATGACATGTGGGTTCACTCCAATGGGAATACTGCAGGGAGGCAGGAGGGGAGGTAAGACCTGTGCCAGAGGCTCCCTTTCACTGGGAAGAGGGCCGGGGCTGGAAGGGAAATTGTGGTGCTGCTGCTGTGGAGTAAGAAAGAAACCAGTGACCTTATCAGCTGATGACAGTGCGCTGCCCACGCTGTGCTGCAGACCTGACGTGAAGGGACAGATGGGGCCACGCAAGAGGAGATGTTGCCCTCAGAAGTGATGTGGCAGGGAGCTCAGCCCTGGCAGCCTGCAGCAGGAGGGTTGGAGGGCACACAGCACACATGTGCATCCCTCCAGGCTGGAGGGCCACCCAGTCCCAGTATGGTAGCTCTCGAGTGTGGCAGGGCTGCCCCTGGTGAGTGCTGGCCCCTCAGCCAGGGGAAGGGAGCTTGGTCAGTGCAGTTTTGCAAGCGTGTGAAGAGATGATGCCCCTTTCCCCGAGGCAGCCTGGGGCTGCTGAGTGATTTCAGTAAGTGCATGGAAGAAGAAGGTCTGAGCAGCTCACACAAAGATGAGGGACCTGAGTTGATACTGGAAGAGGACTTTGTAATGGCCAGCAGCATCAGCTCTTACATCTCCAGTCCCAAAGCTTGTTGCGAGTCTGGTTTCCTCCAGCCCACCCAGCACTGGTGCAGGCAGTGTGGCCATGGCCCACACCTTCTTCCCTTGCAGCCACTCCACTGAGGACTACAAGAAGGGTTGCATGCTGCTGGTTCAGGAGGTGCCATCCTCATGCCAGCATCCCTCCTGGCCAGGGGCTACCTGCCTGGTGTCCTGCCACAGTTTGGCTCTGGCTGTGCCACCAGCCACCCTCACACAGTAGGGTGTAGGGTGGGGAAACGAGCTGCTGTGGGACCCCAGTCTGTCACTGCTCCCCTTAACCGTGTGCTGTCTCTGTCTCTCTCTCTTTCCCCATTTTGCCTCCTGCTGCCTCCAGTCCCTGGGGACCCTCTCCCCGTACTCGCAGGTAATGCCCTGTTGGGCACCCATGGTCCTGTCACCTGCCACCACAGGGCATCCCTCTGGCCAGGGACTGCTGGGGCTCTGCTGAATATCCTTCCACCTGGGTGCTGCCCCAAGGTTGGGGGAGACAGGGGCACCCTGTCCAGGAGGGTCCTGTCCTTCAGGCCCCAGGAAGGACAGCATGCAAGCCCTCCCTTGGACCAGGGTACAGCATCTGTGGACCAAGACACCAGTAACTGGGAACAAGCACAGGGGAAGGGCATGATCTTCAGACAAAGGGATAAAAACCTCTGGCCAAACACTGTCACCTGATCCCAAACCCTGGCATCACTGCCTGCACTTTGGTAGTAGGGAGGCAGAGCAGCCTGGGGACCCTCTCCAGCCATGGAGGACACTCATGCTGCCCAACGTGTCACACCACGGAGCATGCACCCTCCTGGACTGCATGGGGACCCTGGACATGCCTTGTTGCTCATCCTGCCAGCTCTAACCTCGCTTCTCTCCATGCCTTTCCCCATTCCCAGGACATCTACGAGAGCTTTGACACGCGGCAGAGGCGAGCCTCCAGCCCTGGCTACATTGACTCCCCCACCTACAGCCGCCAGGGCATGTCCCCCACCATCCCAAGGTCTCCCCACCATTTCTACCGCTCAGGTGAGGATTTCAGCAGCAACCTCAGACTGGGCTAAGCTCAGACCCCCACACGGAGCAGGGATCATTAAACTGTCCCCTGATTCTGTCAGGGAACTTCAGTGGTCCCTCTGGCAAGCAGGCAGGAGACCTGGGTGGGGGGGAGTTGTTCCACAAGAGGCAGACAGCAACAGGAGCTGAGGAGCAGTGACCAGTTCTGCTGCGTGCATCCTGTGGTTCCCCAGACTCTTATCTTGTGAGCAGCAGGGAGAGGCTGAGGGAGGTTTGCCCTGGCTCAGACCTGAGCTGGGGCTCATGGAGGGTGAGGTGGGGAGGGAGGTGACCCTCAAGTCCAGTGAAAACCCCTCTGCTGGCTTGGTAGCTCTGGGAGTGTGTGCATGGAAGTACTTGTGCCCAGCCAGTGCTGTAGGGAGGTCCTTACACACGCACACATACACACACACACATATCCTGAAGCATGTATGTTAGGGACCAAGCAGAGTGTGTTTGTGCTGTCCTTTGGAGCCATGGAGGAATGACTGGGAAAAGCCCAGGTAAGTCTGGAGGTCCCACATTCCCCGAGCTCTCCCACACTGCACTGCCAAGGCCCAGTCACAGTTTGCCTCTGCAGCACGCTCGGCTTTCCTCTCGCCAGCAGTGGGGCCAGCTGCTGCCTGTGACAGCACCCACACGCCGGGTTTCCTCTGCATCCCATCTTCCTCCAGAGATGCAGGAAATCTACCCCTGCTCCGTCATGCCCCATCTTGGACCACAGCCTGTCACACGTTCCCGTCACCCCCACCACTTGGGTCACACCCCGCTCTTCTAACACCGCTGCATTTAACACCCATTTTCTTCTGCTTCTTGTTCTCTCTCTTGGTCACTTATGGCTGCTTCTGCTCGGCACTGCGTAGGCACTGAGAGCGGGCGCAGCTCCCCCTACTATAGCCAGTTAGATGTGAGGTCCTCCACTCCAACCTCATACCAAGCACCCAAGCATTTCCACATCCCAGGTAGGCTCTGGAGCACCCCGGTCCATGGGGAAGCGCCGTGTCTGTGGCATGCCAGCATGTGCCGTTCCCCCTGTGTCGCATGCGTAGCTCCGCCGCCTGCCTAGAGCCAGCTGGCAGCAGGATCTACCCCTGGTAGAGGCCATCCATAAACAGGACCTGCAGCTTGAACCCTCCTCCCTCCCCATCACCACCTGGACGTCCCAGAGCTGCCCGGAGTATGCTTGATCCTTGCAATGTCCCTCTTCTCCCTCTTCCCCTGACTTTCCTCCACCTCCCACACGAAGACAAGTCCCCTGCGGAGAGCCTGCCCCCTCCCCTGCCTCCCCTCCAGGATCACCAGCCGAAGCGTGTCTGCCGGAGGCCTTTCCTCACCCATCCGCTACAGATGACTATTTTATACTCCCCCTAGGGCCCGCTGCTCCCTCCCCCCAGAGTCTTCTGGGCTTGCCAGATGCCTGCTCCCCTTCTGCAGGGATTGCAGGGGGCCACCAGGTAAGGGCCACCACCCACTCCCGGCCACGCAGAGCCTGTGGGGATGGGGACACAGTGGGGAGAAAGGGAGAGCGGGGAGGGAAGCAGGCAGAGCTGCCCATCCATCCTTCAGTACGGGCAGGGGGGCCAGAGCCCCAGACCACCCTGCTCAGCTGTAGGCATCTCACTGCCCTTGTCCTCCTCCAAAGTGTGGAACCCTCCACAATGTATAGCTTGTGCCCTGGGACAGCACCATGAGGACACCTGGAGGCTCCCTACCATGCTCCCCTGCTCCCGTCCCATCCCTGACAGGGTTCAGCCCTGCTGCCTACCCTGCCCTGCCCCCCCGCTGACGGTCGGTGGTTTATGGATGGCCCCCTCCCTGCTCCACCAGCTCCGCTGCCTGGCCCCTGTGCAGGGGCTGTAGCTCTCAGCGCCGGGCTCCAGTTCGCTTTCCCTCCCAGCTCGCTCTTTTCTTTCTCTGCTGTGGAAAGAGGCTTTGGCTGATGTTGTTTCACCC
Source organism: Megaceryle torquata (assembly GCA_024611175.1). Taxonomy (NCBI): domain Eukaryota; kingdom Metazoa; phylum Chordata; class Aves; order Coraciiformes; family Cerylidae; genus Megaceryle; species Megaceryle torquata. Next base: position 118,508 of record JANIJG010105238.1, on the reverse strand, counting down.
CAGGTAGCCCACAGGTGGTTCTTCCAGGTGCTGGCACCCCCAAGAAACCGCACCAGTGTGAGCCACGGTGCGTTGCTGCCGGCTGGCAGGGGCAGCCGGTGGCTTCTGGCTGTGCCATCCCTCCCGGGGCTGGCAGCGCCTGCCGCCTCAGGGTGCATGCTGATGCTGGGGTGCTCACTGCATGTCCTCCGTGCGCACTGCTGCCCGAGGGCAGCCCCGGGACCACACTCCGGCTGCCTGCCCAGAGCCCACCTGGCCCTGGCCCAGTGCTGTGGGACATGTGGACCCAGCAGTGGTTGTGTGATGGAAACGTGGCATTGGGGCAACGTCTCTTGCAGGACCTCTGTCCTGTCCACTCTCAGTACACCCATGCTCACCTCCCCTTCCTCCCTTCTTTCCCTCTTTCTTTCTCCTTCCACCAGCTGCTGGCGAGAGTAACATCTACCGGAAACCCCCCATCTATAAGCGACACGGTACAGTCTGCCTGGCACGCGCCAGGCTCTGCTCCGTGGGAGGAGCGGGTCAGGGCCTGGCACAGGGCTCGGTCTGGCTGAGTTCTGTTTTAGGGGCAGGGTGGGAGATGGGAGCAGGCGTCAAGGTGAGGTGTTGGGATGCTGGGCTTTGGTGGGCTGATTGTCCTGCTTCCCCTTCGAGCAGCAAAGTGCAGGGTTCAGTGTGAGAAAAAGGCAGCTATGGATCACATCCTCGCTGCGAGGGATGGAGGCAAAGGCTGTCAGTGGTGCTGGAGCCAGGGATAGCCGTGAGAAGGGGAGTGAGGCCATGGGGGGGTGTCAGAGAGGACATGGGTGGCCACTGCTTGCTGATGCCAGAAGCCAGAGTAGCCTCGGGAAGAGGATAAAGAAGGTAATTTGCAGTCTCATGTGGAGCCCTGGGGAAATATCAGCCTGTCCTGGATGGATACTTCAGGGTGAAACAGGACTCGGGAGGTATTGAGGTGTGGGGAGGCACAAGGGTGTTTGGTGTCTCAGTGGGGCTGCCTTTGCACTGTCCCTGCTTGCTTCTGCATGTAGAGGGACAGCAGCTCCCCCCAGGCAGTAACTGTGTCTCCTCTCTCTTACTGGGCTCTCCCTCTTGATCTGCCCAACTCCCACCGCCTGCTGCTGGCTGCACCTGCTGCTGTAAGTAGTTGCCACTGGCAGGGTCCCCTACGCCCACTTGAGGTGGTGGTGGTGGGATGGCTTTGACAGAGCCTGTCCTGGGTGCTCCTTTCCCCACAAGCCTCCTGGCCTCTTGGGGAAAGGAGCAGGGCTCACCCTTGGGTTTCCCATGTGTGCTGCTGAGGCTCAGTCCCCAGCCTGAGCAGAGGTCTATGTGTGGCCCTGCCCAGTCCAAGCCAGAGCTGCTGAGGTCACCTCTCTGCTCCCCCTGCTGCTGCCTTCCCCTGGCAGCGACCCACCCAGATCCTTTCTTTTTCACCACGACTCAGCTTTCCTCCATCCCCCCCTGCCTGTGTGGTTGTAGCCCTGTAGGTGATGGGACAGCCTGGGCCATAGAGGCATGGGGGGGTTGGTGGCACTAGTGGTGCTGTGGCTGGGGTGAGCACTACGCAAGAGCCAGAGCTTGTGGTTCTGTGGGCTATGACCTGTTCAGATCCCTTCCTGGCCACATCAGTGACAGCTCCTCTGCTTGTCACCGTTCCCCCACCTGCCACATCACTTTTATCTCCAGGAGGTGTCAGCAGTGTGAAAATGGATTATTTCCAGCTCTGCTCCATACTGTTCTGGACATAAATTGCTGGACACCACTGGGGAGAGGGAAGAGGATGTGTTTTCATCACAGAGTGGATCTTTACAAGTCCTGCTGATGAGACTGGGGGTCCTTGTTAACAGCTCTGCCTGCTCATTTTGCAGACAAACTCCCTGCAGCCACAAAAAGCAAAACCAGCGAAGACATCGCACAGTCATCCAAGTATAGCCCAGCCTACTCCCCAGACCCATACTACCACTCCGAGTCAGAGTACTGGTCCTTCCAAGGCTCCCCCAAAGGTAAGAGCCACACATTGGGCTGGGTGAAAGGGAAACCCATTGCTGCCCTCAAACCCAGCCATTCCCTCGGAGGGAGTTGCCCCTGAGTTTAGTCTGGAGCCAAAGCTGGAGCTGGATTTAGATACCTTCCAAAGTGATCCCGGTAGCCCATGCAGCTGGGGACTGTCTCCTCCTTACCTGCCTCCACCTTCATCCCTATCTGACCCCTCTATGTCTCCTTGCAGCCCCTCGGGCCCGGAGGTTCTCGTCAGGGGGTGAGGAGGATGGGTACGACCGGGGCATGCACAAGGTGAGTGATCTCCCTGCCCACAGCCTGGCAGGGGAGAGCTGGCAGCAAGCTGCCCCTGTGGTGGTTGGCTTTGGGGAGGAGGCCCAGCCCTGCCACCCAAGAAGAGGCCACTGCTGTCCCTGGTGCCCTCTGCCATCTCTTCCCCCTTGTCCACCTCAAACGTGGGTTCTGAAGGAGGGGAAGCACAGCACCTTGCTAAGGCACCAACCCCTCACACCTCCTCCCTAGGGACCCACATGAGCCCATGCCGGGAGGTGCCGTGCTGTGCCCTGCCCCAAAGTGCCAGCGGGCAGGGAGGGCCGGCAGGGAAGGGAGGGGTGCGAAGCAGCTTTTTCTCCCCCTGCCCAGATCCAGAGCGGCATCGGCAGGCTGATCCTGAGGGAGGAGATGAAGGCTCGGTCCAGCTCCTATGCAGACCCCTGGACGCCCCCTCGCAGCTCGGCCAGCAGCAGAGAAGCCTTGCACACAGCTGGCTATGAGGGGTCCCTCAATGGCTGTAAGGACAACCCTTACCCTGTCTGTCCATCCCACCCAACACAGCCACAGCCCCTGTGGGAAGTTTGCTGGGGTGGAGAAGGAGGAATAGGGGACTGGGAAAGGGTGGTAGGGGAAGTGTTGGGCACCAGAGGTGGATTTGGGAGGCTCTTTTCCTCTCTGGAGGGCTCCATCCGTTCCCCATGCTCTGTCTGGGATGGGGCATCACCCAGTGGGTGTTTGCAGTCTGTCTGGGTAGTCTGGTGATGTGCCTCATGGGGTGGTTGAAGGATCCCTTGGGAGTGCTCTGACCTGTTTGGGGCTTGCTGCCTGTGTGCCGCCTCATTAACAACACACTGGGGACCTCCTGGCACCCCAGACCTGCAGACTGGTCCCAGGGTTGCCTTCTTTGCTTGGCCTCTCTCGCTGCACAGCACCCAGGGCACCCAGCCTCTGTCCCCTCAGGGCTGTAGCAGGGGCTGGAGCACTGGGGAGCTTGCCAGCACAGATGCCCCTGCCTGCTCCATGCTCTCCTTCCTCAGGGCATATCTGCCCTCCTGGAGCTTGGGCTGTTTGGAGATGCTCAGGGAGACCCTCAGCCCCACAGGGCTCCTGAGAGCCCCGAGAACAACCCGTGGGTCTGGCAGCCTGGCAGCTCTGCATGGCATGAGGTGCTCACTGCTCCCTGATGCATGGCTCTGCTCTCCTTGCAGCTCCCCGGATGCACTACCTGGCTGACAGCGGTGAGTGTGGGAGCCTGCAGCCCTCCGTGGCTGGGCCCTCGTGGCTGTGGGGCCCAGAGCCTAAACTGGAGGACATGCTGGGACCAGGGAGGGAGGAAGGGGAGAGAAGAAGGAGCCCTTGAAAGGCTGGGCCAGGGTAGAGCTGAACCAGGGCAGAGCTGGTGGCAGCACCAGGAGAGGACAAGCCAGAGAAACAGAGAGGAGATTGTTGTGCTGAAGGGCAAGGTGGGAGGGCTGCCACTGGAAGGGGATTTTGGGGAGGAAGCCAGGCTGGAAATGAGTTGGAGCTGGAAGGATACAGAGCTGGGTGAATGTGGATGTGGGTAGGGAGCACAGGGGCAGAGTGGCCCATGGGTGCTCTCTTGGGGTATGAGGCTCATCCCTGCATTTTCCCTTATGCACCCTGGTGGCTTCTTGCAGATCCCCTCATTTCTAAATCGGCCTCCCTTCCTGCCTACAGGAGGAATGGGCTGCACAGGGTAAGTGCCTCCTGCCTGTTGCCAGGCATCTCTGCACCCTTCATCATCCTCCCCAGGTTCCTCAAAGCTCTCAGTGCTCCCCTTTCGTCACTAGGGTGTCCTGCTCCCCCCTTCTCTGCACCCCTTCTGTTACTGCTGGTCTGTGCCAATTCAAAATTACCCTTATTGGGGACCAAAGTACAGGACAGAGGTGCCTGTCCTGAACCTTCTGCAGGGCGTGTTTCAGAAGAATGCTGGTGTTGCTTCCCAGCATGAGAGCTTTGCTTTGGACCCTTGAGCAGCAATTGCTGGGTGTCAGGAGACCTGGGCCTGTCTTCATATGACCTGGGCCTGTCCTTGTGCCTCAGTTTCCCCACTGCCAGGTGTGGGGAGCGGGTCCTGCTTTGGGGTGAGCGGGTGCCCTCCTCCATGAGGACTTGGGAGGTGCTGTGATGAGCATCTAAAGGGGGCCTTCTCTTACCTCCTTCAGCCTCCCAGTGCCGAGCTTTTCCACTATGACAGCACGAACGCCGTCAACTGGGGGATGCGAGGTAAGGCACCACAGGACTGGGGAGCAGCGTGGGCAGGGTACCCTTTAGGCACAGAGTCAGATGTCATGTGGCTGCCTACCCCACACAGGCAGCTCTGAAGAATGGGAGAAGGGGGGAGACGGGTGGGGGTTCCCTGCAGCCCCATGGGGGAGGATCCTGGCAGCGGAGGGGTCAGTGTGGCTCATGTCTCATCTTTTCACTCTCCCCACAGAGTACAAGGTAAGGTGCTCCCATTCCAAGGAGCAGCTGCCAACCAGAGATGTGAGTACTACCCAGAGGGAGTCCCTGAGATGTGTCCATGTGGCCCCAAGCCCTTTAGGAGGAAGCTTTGCCCTCTGCCTGCAATGCTCTGCCTTCACCCCTCTCTATCCCTCACCTGACAGCCCTGTCCTGGGACTGTCGGGCTTGGACCAGAGTCCTTCCCCTCCTGCCAGGGTCCCGAGCACTTGGCCAAGCCGAAGGGTCTCTCCTGGGTGAGGAATAGGGAAGGGTGGTTGTGCTGGTGGTTCCCTCGCGCTCGTCCATGGGTCACTCCTGGTTTCACAGAGTGAGCAGGCTATTGCAGAGCCACCAAGGTGATTCAAGCTGGATTAGGGTCACCCTGAGAGCAAGTCCCCCCTCTGTCTTGTCCTGTCCAAACCCTGGAGGCAGCCATGCCACCCAAACACTGCTAAGCACAGCAGGAGGAGGTTTTGCCCTGGTGGCCCCCACAACCTTATTCCCAGCTGTGCCCCAGCTGTCCTCTTCTGGCTGTGGAGCTATGCCATGGTCTTCCTGTCCCTGTGCAGATATACCCCTATGAGCTGCTCCTGGTGAAGACAAGGGGGAGGAACCAGCTGCCCAAAGATGTGGACAGGACTCGGTTAGAGGTGAGGAGAGCCTTCTCCACCAGGGTCAATCTCCTAGGGGCTCAGAGGGACCCAATCCTGTGGGGTGTCCCCTTAGTCCTGGCTGGCAGTGTGGGGCTGCAAGGGGCTTGTGGATGTGTGGGGAGCATCTCCATGGCTCCCCAAGAAGCACACACGTGTCAGCATGCTGTCACAGTGCTGGTCCTGCTGCTGCACTGGTCACCCAGAGCTGTTCCCCCTGCTCACAGCACAAGTGTGTCTGGCAGGAGCAGGAGTGAGTTGGGTGTCCCCCCTCTCCCAAGTGAGCACTGCTGGGGGTTGTAGCACCCAACTGCACCCAACTGGACAGGGGATGCCATCAGACACCCTCATGGGACATCAGAACCCTTTGTGCCATCTGACACCCCCTGCAGCCATATGACCTCTGTGCTGTCCCTTGGCTGCGGGTGGAGGCTGCGGTGCCCAGCATCCTGTCTCTCCCCAGCGCCACCTCTCCCAGGAGGAGTTCTACCAGATCTTTGGCATGACCATTGCTGAGTTCGACCGCCTGGCCCTGTGGAAGAGGAATGAGCTGAAGAAGCAGGCCCGGCTGTTTTAAATGCAGTGCACTATAAATATATACATACCTATAAATATATACATAGAAAGATCTCTATACTGCAGCTCTGTATGATTCTCGGTGCTGTACGTGGCAGAGGGGCCCTTTGCACCCCTGAGAGTGAACTGGAGTCTCACAGATCATTTAGCACTCTTTGTTTCCTTTTCTTCTCCATCCCTGTTTCTGTCTTGATCTTGGGGTTCTCCCAGCAGGTAAAGCCACGTGGGCCCCAAAGCACTTGGCCTCTGTCACTGCTGTCCCCCAGGGATGTAGAGGGGAGGATTTTCCTGCTGCAGCCACAGCACCCAGGGCTGGGTGAGAGCAGGCCCCTGGGATGGGGGGGTGGGACAGGGACGTTCCATCCCCTCTCTGCTCAGCTGGTCTGTGTATTTAGTTATGGTTTGGAAAAGACCCTGGGTACAATTTCAGGAAAGCGGGATCTCACCAGGGGCTCCTTACTGCCTTCTCTGCCTTTAACATGGCCACACCTCGAGTGCACCTTCAATGTCACCTTCGGGATCAGAAACACAAGATCTTGGGGCAGGGGGCAAGCAGAAGTGAGGACCCCATGAGGAGCGGGGTACATGCCTGTGGGTCAGGGAGCACCTGCGATGTGTCCTGAGCCCTTGGCTTTCCCTGCAAACGCCGTATTGCTCCAGAGACAGTTTTTCCTCCCCAAGCACCTGAGCAGCAGCTCTCCAGGCCATCCCAAATTAAACAGCCGAAGCTGCCTCCTTTCTTGTGCAGTTTCTTGCTCCTCTTCAGGTTTGTCCAGGGCTGGCAAGACCAGAGAGCAGACAAGCTGTGCTGCTGCCCAGTTCTGGGCCACTGTGCCTCAGGGCCCTGCCAGAGGTGTTGTGAGCACCCAGCCCTGCTGCTCTGGGGTCCCAGCACCATCTGAGAAGCAGTGGGAGCAGTGGGGCAGGGAGCTGGGGGCAAGGCCAGAGAAGGGAAGCTGGGGAGGCCAATCCCACGAACTGCTGATGGCCATCACCGGGGACATTCAGCCTTCACTCCACTGCAAACTGGTGGGATTTTTTTCCCCTCTCCTCCCTCTCAAAACTAATAGGTTTATTTCCACACAAACATCTATCCTGGTGTCAGCTGTGCTCTGGTTTTCTACTTGCTTGTCTGGCACAGTTATCAAGCATACCACAGGACTGAGCAGACCCAAACAGGCCAGTAACCCCCAGGGCACCTCTGCAAGCGCTGGGTCAGCAGGGCTCCTGTGAGAGGACAGTGAGAGTGTCACCTTCACTGTGCCACTGCACAGTGCTGCTGCCTGTTCTGGTCCTTTTTGAAACCTTGTCCCTGTGTTTCCCATCAGGTACATCATATGCCCTTCCTGCCACCAGCAACACCACTGCTGGGTGCTGAGACAACACAGGTTGTTGCCCAAAAAGCCATCAGTGGGCTTCTGCAGGAGGCAAGGTCCGGGGTGCTGGGAGCAGGAGATCTCCCATCAGCTGCAGCTCTGGGGGCATTTACACTGGCATGGAAGGGGCTGGGGAGTGAGGTGGAGATGCCAATATTGCACTGGTAATTGCTCCTGTCTGCTTTAGTGCAGCAGTAAATGAACCAATTTTATTTATAATGGTTTTACTCATATAAACTACAGCTCCCTAAATCAAGCTCAACCATTTGTGGCTATAAGAAACTTCCATCTCCAGCGGCAGTTTCGGTGATAAAGCCTGGAGGATATTATCATTAATAAAACAGCAGGAGTCTTTTTATTTTCGAAGCATTTTATGGACAGCAGCTAACTGTTCCGCACAGCTACTTGCATGGCAAAGATGGGGAAACTGAGGCAGGGCTCAGTGCTATCTCTCGGTGCCAAGGAAGCCTCTCTAGCCTATGCTGTTCAGGAGCAGCAGATGCCCCATGGGGCCTCCATTGCCATGGGGTGAGCAGAGAACACCCATCCCTGCCCTGGAAGCCATTACTGCCTGAGCCCACAGTTGCGTGTAGCTGCTTAGCAAGCCCCAGCCACAAAGCAGCTGGAGCTCAGTGGACATTGCAGCTCAGGACTGCGAGCACCCTGTGAGCACCACAGCCCCAGAGGTGACCCCGTGTTATGGGAAAAAATGGGGCTTGATCCAGAGGGGAGGGACCAGCAAATATGGGCCAGGGAGGAGCTGCTTGGGGAGAGTGGGGCAGGGTTGGGTCCCAGCTGGGCACAGGAGGGTACGAGAGACCACAGTCTCCAGACTGTCCTGGGCTGTGTGCCCCAAATGGGGAAGCCATCATGGCCCATTGCTCATGCACATCTAATATTTCAATTAGTGCTTTCCCCAGTGATAACGGGGTACATGTGAAACCAAATCACCTTTCTGTCACAGCCTGCTGTGCCCAGGGGAGGGCTCAGATGCAGTTTTGCCACCAGGAGACTGTCCTCGGGGTGCCAGGAGTCACCGTCCCTGCTGCCACGTGCTCTCCACACGAAGGACACTCCCATGAACACCCCACAAGTCTCCCCTGCAGTTTTTGTTGGGAGGGCCGGTGCCGGTGGTGTGAGCACCATGGCCAGGCAGAGGCTGTGCACGAGGGACACCGAGAGGGAGCAGATATAAAAGGGTCGGGGGCAGGGGGAGAAGGGACAGCACGGGTGAGGCAGGGAGTGCCGTGCTGGGGGAAGAAGCTCTGCTTGCTCACCGTCTTTGTGTTTGGGTGGGGGAATTAGTTCTAGATCTTGGCCCCATCTGAAGTTGCCCAAACCAACAACCCCTGCGGGCCGGCAGCGGGCGGGTGGAGGTGGCCCACTTTTGACCCCCACCCTCCTCTGGGCGCTGCCGGTGCCGGGGCAGCAGCTGGGGGCGATGCACGGGGTGAGCGGAACCCCGGCACACCCTCGGCCGTGGAGGGAGGTGGGTGCTGCAGGGGTGCGGGTGGGGGGACAAACTTTCGGCCCGCGCTGGCGGGGACACCCTCCGGAAGGTCTCTCGGTGCCGTGCCGGGCCGTGCCGGTGCTCGGCGCTGCCGTGCACCGAGGGAGGGGCGGACGAAGCGATTGGCCGCTCCGAAGCCGAGACCCGGCCCCGCCAAGCGGCTGCTGCCGGTGACATTCGCCCGCCCGCGCCTCCCGGGCCGGCCGGTGCTGCCCGCGGCTCCGGGACCATGGACCGTCTCAGCGGTAAGGGCAGGGGGGACGGGACGGGGCTGGCACGGCAGGGAGAGGGGATGCCCGGCCCGGTCCCATCCCGGGCGGCTGTGGGTCGTGCTCCCTTCCCAGACGAGTGGGTGCAGCTCATCGGATTGATGTGGGACCGTGCCCCCAGGGTGCCTTTGTCCCCCACCAGCCCTCTGGCAGGGCTAGCTGGGATGTAAACGGGTACCAGTTTCCCTTTGCTGGTCAGGTGGGTGAGAAGGCAGAGGCTTGTAAGTCTATGTATGGGGTGTAAGCACTTGTTAGAGGAAATTGAAATTATGGTCGTAGAAAGGGACTGGTGTTTCCAGATGGAGCTGATCAGATCCAGAGAGTTTCCCTAGCTGGGGAAGATGCCGGTGGTCTTGTAAAGCCATGGAGGGCCTGATCCCCACCCTGCTGGGAAGCGGCTGCGTTCCCACATATGTACAATTCCCGCCTGCAGCTTGTGGCATCAGGCTCACGTAGCTGTTAGACTTTGATCTGGGATGTGAATAAACCTGCCAGGGCTTTGTGCCAATTTTGCGGAGAAGGTCCCAGCTTTCTGTTGGGGCCAGCAGGTCCCTGGAGGGAGCAGAGGGAGGCTTTCAGGGAGATTGCTGCTTGCTGCTGAACAGTGAGCGGCCTGGGGCTGCAGAGGAGGAGCAGGTGGTGATGTGATGTATCATGGGGGTCCTGGCCCTTGACCGGTCCTTGGAGGTGCTACAGAAGCACCAGCCAAAGATGACAACGGGGGGGCCAGGGGAATCACTCCAGCTCTGTGGGCTGGAACCACACTGAGGCCCCAGGACAGATCAGGCCATGCTGTTCCTGCAGCTCTGGGTCAGCACCAGAAAGACCCGAGGGTCAAGAGTTCCCCTTCCCAATGTAAAAGGATGGGGTGGTGTTTCCGTAGTGGAAACACCATGGTGAGGACTTTGACTCTCAGGCTGCAGCTCATGGTGTTGATGCTCAGAGAGCAGTGTCGGTGCCCAGCAGCCTGGGAGGGGACAAGGACAGTGTCAGGGACAGCCTTCCCCCACGGCTGTAGCTTGCCCTGCCTGCCAGACAGACAGAGTGGCTTTGCCAACTCTGAAGGAAGGTGTTGTTAAATGACATGTGATGCCAGAGCTGTCCTTCGAGGTCGCAGAAGACCTCACCAAAGGAGAGAGGGGAGAGCAGAGGGTCTTGGCTTCTCTGTTCTCTTGCCATGCAAGCTGGTGGGATGCTACCCTATTTGCATCCTATCTCATCTCAAAGATCAACCCTCAGCCCTCACCACAAGGAAGGGCAGGGGGTGCCTAGAATGCTGTGAAAACCACCCTGGAGCAGTGTGGAGACGGGCCTGGGCATGGTACAGCCACTGCACAGGTTGGCCCTGACAGGGGAGAGCCACTCTGCTGTTTTATCCCCCTCACTGGTGCCCACTATGGTAGCGGCATCAGTGCCTGCCTGCTTTGCTTTGAGTGCTTGTAATGAATTGCTGTTGGCACTTGAATGGCTCTTTGCTAATGTAAACCTCTTCCAGACCCTCCTGCTCATCATCCAGAGCTGCTGGATCCTTCTGGGGGCTGTGGCTCATGGAGGGAAGGTGCAGGGGTCTCGCCTGGCTCCTTTACCTAGCATAAGGAGTGTGGGTCTGGTGGTGGGTAGGAGCTCTGTGCTCCATCCCCAGACTCTGCCTGCTTTCTGGCAGCCCTTTTCTCCACCTAGAGCTCTGCTCAGGCCCTGTGTGTATCCTGACTTGCTTTATGATCCAGTTGTGTCTTCCCTGCTTTCTGTGCACCAGCTGAGCCTTCTGCCTTCCCTGCAGGCTGGGCAGCACCCAATGTGCGGCTCAGCTCTACACCAGCAGCTAACCAGGAAAACAGGCTGTCTACAGAGTTGTTTCAGGTTGTGCTGATGGAGAAGTTCATGTGTGTGTGTGATTTGGGAGCTGATCTGTGCCGTGAGCCTTTGCTTTAGCAGGGCTGTGCTCACACATGGCTTCTCATTAATGACTCTACCCTGACCTTTTGTGCCACCAGAATTTAGGTGCTGCACCAAACTTATCTGGGGTCTAAATCCAGCAAAGCCGGCAGAGATGTGTCAGGGATAAACTTGGCTCCAGCTCACCCACAGGAATGGGGAGGCCACAGGGTTGGTGGGAGGGAGCCTAGATCATTCCTGACCTGCTGTCTGCAAGCTGGTAGCAGGAATCCCGCCCGCCCCGCGCACGTAGCCCAGTGGAAGGGGGTGCAGAGTGGGTGAGCAACGCAGATTGGGCCAGCTGTTAGAGCACCAGGCAAGTGCTGAGCTCTCCCCCACATTGCAGCCATTCCTTCCGCTGGAAACTCAGCTGCCTGGGGCCACTGTCTGTTTATAGCCCAGGAGCATGTGGAGAAGGAGCATGAGCCCACCACAGGCAGCCCTGGCCCCATCGTGCTTGGCAAAGCAGGGTGGGAGGGCAGCCCCAGGGATGCTGATGCTGAGTGGAGCAGGGAGGCTCTGGAGTTGTTTGCCTGTCTGTATTTTCTGATACCCTTCTGTGTGCAATGCTGTCTCACTGGAGGTACTGGACCTCGATTGAAGCCAGTCTGGCTGCTCTGGAGGGGCACAGACCTGCCCTGCCCTGCACCTCGTAGGTGCCAGCTATGTCAGGAGTTGCTGGAGCAGAGAAGGAGCAGGCTGGTGCCCTTACTGAGTGCTGCAGGGGTAGTGCCCTCCAGCCAGGGACCCTGGGGACTATCCTATCTGCCTGGGCTGTCTGGAAAACCTGCCTCTTTCCCGCGTTTGCTCTTGACCTGGAAATGCTGCTTTCCGGTGCAAATGTGCTGAGCTGCGAGGCTGACGCGCCCTTTGCTACAGAGCAGCCCTGAGCTCCGTTGTGCCTGAAATCCTCTGGCTCACAGCTGGTGGGTCAAGCTTATCCCAGCCCAGGAAAACTTTGTTTAAGATTTTGAAGAAGTTGTTTCGTCCTAAACAGTGGGAAGAGGAGGACAAGGAGTGAAAACTGGGCTTGACCCAAGAGCTGCCTGTTGTTCAGTAGCCAAATAACTTGCTGGGGACAGAAGATAACAATTCAGCAGAGTAGAGGCTTGAAGTGGTTTCTGGCATCCCAGATTCATGCCCTTAACTCTTCCCTACACTGGCTAATATCTAGTCCTGCACAGCTAAGGGCCTCTCCTGAGGAGCACACATCTCCTCTTGCACACAAGGGATTTAAATTTAAAATTAATTTAAAATTAATGGCACAACTGTCAGTCCAGCAAAATATCTATGAAATGTCACTCTTCCAGGGCAGCAGCAGGACAATTGGGTTGGAAGCCTCCCAAGGAGCTCTGCATTTTCTTTGCCAGCCCTGCCCTATCGCCACACAAACAAGAGGCTGGCACCCCCTGCCAGGGCACCCGCAGGACAAATAGTCCAGGACCTGCCACTCATGGGGAGGGCACCCGTGCAGCCACCAGCAGCCTGCCTTCCATCACCCAGCGGCATTTGTGGAGCTCAGTTCCCTCTGCAGAGCCTGTACTGACAATTTGCAGCCTCCACAGTGGGGAAAGATGAAAAGAACTTCTTTGCCCCCCCTTCCCAGGTTGCCCCCACGGTACAGCTGTTGCAGCCCCTTCCCTTTTTGCTCCTGAGATGCCTCCCATTGCATCAAAAGCAGGCCCTTGGCAGGAAAGGGAAAACTGATTTCGTAACAGTTTGGAATGAAAACAGATCTTTGCTGCAAGGGGTTTCCACACTCAAAATGCCTTTTTTTTTTTTTTTTTGAAGTGGGTTTCGTGTGTGTGTGATCCTGGAAGTGATAGGAGGGAGCTCTGGGAGACCCTGATATGCTCTGATTGCTGGCAATTTGCAAGGTTGTGTAAGGAGCAGCTTGAAGAATGCTTTTGGCTTTCTTCTGTGGTGGTTTTTTTTTGTTTTGAATGTTAAATCCACATGGCTTGCTGATGGATGAACAGCCCCTTTTCAGCTCCTTGTCCACTGGGTTCAGCCTCCCATTTTATGTGGTCCCAGTGTCATCTAACTCTTTGGGAAACCAAGGTTGAAAAGGGCAGAGCCAGGAATAGAAGTTATGTAGCAGCAGGTACAATAGCTGACTTTCGTGTCCCGGAGTTAAAAGCAGGTACAGTAAACCAGTCCCAGCACTGACAGAGCCATCAGCAATAAACAGAACAGTCACATCTTCCCCTGGGCTCAAGCTTGTCAGCTTTTTTGCCAGTATGAACTGGCTTTCCTGCCTCCCTGGCCCTGCCCCGCAGGGGTTAAGCGGGTAGGAAATGCTGTCGGTGGTGGCCTTGCTGCTGCACCTGATGCTCCTGATGGAGCTGGGCAAGGGAAGGAAACGGAAGGGCTGTTCTCAGCTGAGAAAATAGGCTTATCCTGCCTTCCAAGGCTCCTCCGGGGCAGCATGTCTCCGGCCCCCAAATACAGAGACCCTCAGCTGTGCCCTGCTTGCCCTGGCTTAGGAACATGTCTTTTCTGCAGGGACAGGTCTGGGGTGGCCACTGAGAGGGTTTCAGTTCCCCCACCAGGCGGGGAAGACTCATTCCCAGCAGAGCTCCTGAGCTCTCAGGCATTGATGGAGTCAAGGCAGGGATGCCAATACAGAAGGCTGGGTACTGGCACTTGTCTCCATGCTCCAACTCCTCAGGGAAATTCCCCCACAGGGGTCTGTAGTTTCTGGTCCCACAAAAGTTTTTTTTCCTCTGAAAAGAGGAATCGACATTGTGCAACATGGCTGAAAGCATTTGGGAAAGCAGAGCTGGCTGGTGGCTAATCCACCAGCTCCTTCCTTCAAATCCCATGCTCTCTTGGCCCATACTCTTCTAGGTGAGGGTCCTGTACCTTCCCCTGCTTCTGAAGCTCCAGGCACAACCACCTCGTGTGACTCCTAGAAACATGTATCAGATCTGCCAGCCTTCCCCTGTTTTGCTCCTATGTGTCAGGTATTGCATCTGAGTATTTCGGATCTTGTCTCTGGGGAAGAGGAATGTACAGGGCAAAGAGAGAAGCTTATTGGGATGCAGAGAGTTTTCCACCCCCTTTGGTGGGGCTGGGGTGTCCATTTTTGAGATCTGGGGGCTGAAAGACCCACCTGTCCCTGGGTGGTAACATGGCCATGCCTGCCTGACTGCGGGGCAGTGGGGAGGACATGCTCCCAGGAGAGCTGCCATCATCCCAGGGTGCCGAGTCAGCAGGTTTCCCACCACGGTGCCTGCAATGAGCTGCAATTCCTGCTGTCCTGGAGGCTGAGAGTTGGTTTGGTGGAGTTGAAGGGCTGCAGAGAGGTGAGAGCTTCAGATCCCCCCAGCTCCAAGATAGCAGCAGGCAGGAAGGTGTGACCTGGGGAGGCTTCCTGGTGCTCTGCCTGCCACGGAGCGTGGTCGCAGAGGTGGGCAAATGGCTGTGGCACTGGTCCCAGGGCCTCTCCTGGTGCTGGAGGAGAGCCTAGGCCAACCTGCTGCTCCCTGTGCTGCAGAGTTTGTTTGGAAAAGGCCAACACCAAATTTTTGCTTGGAGAAAACAGTTTATTCTGGCTTCTCACTAATACTAACATCTTCCCTCTGTCTGAAGTTTGTTTTTTATACATTACTCAGCAGGTCTCACCCCTGCCTGACTATTCCTTTAAAGGGCATCTCAAACCTCTCTTTTTCATTCATTATTTAAATGCATTCTCCAGACAGCAACCTCTGAGCCCCACTCCTGGGGTGGCCCAGCCAAGCATCGTGCCCACTGAGGCTGGCACTGAGTTTTGAAATGGAGCCTGGATGTCCCGATCTGGGCCATGCGTGTTTGCAGAGGTAATTGTGTTGATTGGGCTGAGCTGTGGCTGAAAGCAGCTTGTACCTGGAGTTAGAAGTCCCCTGGGGTTCAGGGGCCTGGGTCAGAGCGGGCAGAGGGAGGAGGCCACCCCTGCCCTGCCTGGGGACACGCTCACGGTCACTCAGCTGTATCTCGCATGGGTGCTTTCGTTTGCTTCCACTTCTTGCCATCTCAGCAGTAAGGGAGGGCGATCCAGAAACCACCCCCTCCTCCTTTGGGGTGGGGGCGGCTGCAGCCTCTTCGAGTTAGAGGAATAAAGTTTGTTGTTGGCGAGCTAAAGCAAACCACCGCAATCTCCTCCGGGAGCTGGATAAAGGGCTGCTGAGCTGTCAGCTGTGGGAGGACAGCCCCAGCAGCCTCTGGAGAAGGATATCTGCTGCAGCATGGAGCACTGGAGGGTCGTTATCTGCCTGGGTCACAGGAGATGTTTGTGGGTGATTTAATCAGCCTGTTAATTATTACCTCCACCGCGTGTCAAGCTGCTCCGCTTCGGTGGGAGCTGCTGCGGGGAAGGACATGCCCTGTAGCACAACAAGGGGTGTTCTTCCAGCTGTGATGCCTCTTCTGAGAGCCTCTGACCCTCCAATGCCCTGTGGCTCTGCTGGGGGCTCCCTGAGGAGGTGACACCCAGTCATTGCCCAAGGGGCTGGGGTGCCAAGTGAAGCTGGCAGGTTGAGGGTGCTGCAGCCCTGGGGGAAGGCCCCAGCTCTGGGTGTGAGTTTGCTGCTGCCGAGGGGGAGATTTTGCACCCGCAGCCATGCTCTTGAGTGTGGGCATCGCCAGGAGAGCCTCAGCCCAGCCTGGGGTTTTGTTGCAGGGCTGCACCCCTCCCAATGGGCCGTGCTGTAAGGGATGTGCTGCCAGTATGGGGCTGGGTGGGAAGGGAACCACCGTGATCCCCTTGTTCTCCAGTTTCTCCTTTAATCCAGTTATATAGAGAAGCAGCTTGACTGGCTCCACAGCAGTGAGCAATATTTTGTGCAGCATGTGGGTTGGCAGGGGCATGAACGTGGGTGATAATCTTTGCCTTTTGCAAGCTCTGTTGGCCTGTAATTACACTTCCCTCTATTCAGGATTCCTGTATCCATGTGTAAGACTGGAGGGAGGACATGAAACTGTCTCTCCTGCAGAAGAGAGTGCAATGGGCTGGGGATGTTTGGGGTATTGGTCCTGCAGCTTGTTCCCTCATGCCCATGCTCTCTGCACTGGCTGGGTGCACCAGGCAGAGCACCAGCCCTGGGTGTGTGCTGCAGCTCCCTTTGCTCTTCCACACTGCTTGGTGGGGTGGCAAGGACTCTGAGAAACTGCTTCAGCACAAAGGGCCAGGGCAGAGCAGGAGGGCTTGGGGAAGAGTGTGGTTGAGACCGTGACTCGGCTGCTCTGCCTGGGGTTGGACTTGCTGCTCGGCTGGTCTCTGTTGAGGTGAGCGAGTGGCTGTGAGCAAGGCCATGCGATAAGGCTTCCTGCAGAGCTATTTATACTGGGGAGATGAGCTGCTACTGGCAAAGGCACTGGACCAGATGCAGGACCCTTCACACAAGCACTGCTGAAAGTGGCTGAGCTGGCCATGCTGCTGGGGCCGTGCTGGGAAAGGAATCCCCCCCTGAGCTGCTGTCAGCCCTGGGGTGTGTGTTTGGAGCATATGGGGCCACAGATGAAGGAGGCTCAGCAGGCACAGCCAGGGCAGCCTTCTTGCTATTTAACCCCTCTGGTTGCTCATCTCCTCCTTTCCCAGGGCTGGAATGGGATGAAGGGGCCCTGTGAACCCTGAGGACATTGTAAGGAGAGAAGCCAGCAGGCGACTCTGTTGGGAGGGAGAGCTGGCAAGGACCTTCTGCTCCCTTGAGCAAGCAAGTTTCACATTCATCTCCCAGGACTGATTTTCCAAGGTTATCAGCTAAGGATATTAGTTACTGCAAGATCATGATGGATCCCCAGGAGGTGTGGGTCCTTGTCCTGCCTGCTGCAGCCTGGCTTGGCAGGGTGTGCCATGGGGAGGCGGCAGGGAGGTGACAGAAGTTTGGGTATGAATCAAAGGATTTGATCTCACGTTGTGCTCTATAATGCCCAGGGATGCTGTGGCATCTGAGCTGGGAGTTGCTGGGAGAGCAGGGATGGCTGCCAGGGTCCTGGAGCTAATGGCAAAGGGGTTAATCACAGCGAGGAGTAGGAAGAGGCACTGGCTGGGGCAGCTGGAGAGCTGGGGAGAGTGTGGGACTCTGGTCTATGCAGGAGCCAGCCCCAAGCACTCAGGCTCCTGCTGACATTGTTGGACGTTGGAGTCTGAGGCACTCCCTCCATCCGCCCTGCTCAAGGGACCCTTGTTTCCAGGCAGGAGATGATTCATGTGCGGTGGAGTAGCCCCTTAGCAAATCTTCCACTGTTAGGGATGTTATCAGAGCTCAAGTGTGATCATTAATGGTTGGCTTTTCTCTAAAAGCCCTCCGGGCTGGAGCATGCCAAATTGTTCTGTAGCTGTGCAGACAGGCGGGCTGGGAGGAGGAGGTACTTTCCAGGCTGGTGTTCCTGGCCCCACCAGGCTGCCCCTGTCTTCTCAGTTTGCTCCACAACCAACTGGTGATGGCTGGCCGGGCCCCTGCCACCTCCCAGAGGCTGGATCCTTCTCCTGCCCGCTTGGCAGGATGCTCCTGCCAGCACCCGAGGAGCGGTGGCTGCAGGCAGGGTGCAGGCAGGGTGCAGGCAGGGTGCAGGCAGGGTGCAGGCAGGGTGCAGGCAGGGTGCAGGCAGGCAGTGGTCTGTCCTCCTGTCTTCTGCACAAAGGAACAATTCTGGGAGCGCTGCGCGGCTCCTGCCAAAGCATTTCCTCGCCGGCTGTGTGGCTGCCTCCTCCCCGTCGGAAAGAAACCTCCTTGGGAATGGGAATGGGAACAGGAACTGCCCTGGGAGCTCAGCAAAGAACTCACTCAGGCCTTCCTCAAGGAGCAGTGTGTGGGAAAGCTGGCCCCGCTGGGGTGGGAAGCAGTGCACTGGGGCTGGAGTGAGGTGTCAACACCCACTTCGCCACAGCCCGTGCTGGGACAGGAGAAGGTTGGGCGCAGGCAGTGAGGTATGGAGGCACATCCTGGAGCCTGGGTGTCTCCTGCAGGTGGCTCAACACCAGCCTGTGGAGAGGGCAGAGCGGTTTGTGTGCTGAAAGCAACTCCTCCTGCAGCGCTGGGTCTGTTTGTCCTATGGGGCGGGTGACCTCCCTCCTGGGGCTGGGGCATCCCCATCACTGTCAGTGGGTGCTGGGATAGCCCCTGCCTGTGCTCCCTTCTCTGGCCCACACCCCACCTATTTATGACATCTCAGGAGGTATAAAGTTTGTTTACTGACGGTGGCTGCTCTAAGCAGCCCTGCGCAGGCAGGCAGAGCATCACAGGGCCCTGCCCACGCCAACAGGAAGGATTTGTTGTTACTTGGTTTTTATTTTAGCTACAAACAATGGCCGTTACTCCCAGCATCCGATTTCCCCCCAGCCCCCCTTGCCCCCAGCCTTCACCTGGGCTGGAGGAAGCATGGCCAGGGCAGGCAGAGGATGGGAGAGCTGTGGCTGCATCATGGGCATCCCCCAGCATCTCCCACTGCAGCAGCCTCACAACCTTAGGGTGCTGGGAAACAGCATCTCCCCTCCCCAGGACTCTCTTTAGAGGCTGCAGACCGGCTTTGCTTGAGGTGATGATTCCATATGCATTTTCTTAGCTCTCCTCCTGCAAAAGTTGGGTCTATACACCAGGAAACTCCTGCTTTGGCTTGGCCAGAGCCTCTTCCTCCTCCTCCTCGTCTGCCTCCTCTCTGCAGGTTACTGGAGTAAGACCTGATTTTGTTCCTGTGACAGAGCAGAGGCCAGGGAGGGGGGAGATGGGCTTTGCAGCCTGCGCCTAGACCCTTATCTCTTCACTGAGGAAGCAGGTCCCTGGGGGGGGGGAGCACTTGTATGGTCTAAAAATAGAGCTGGCCTGGGTGCAGGGTGGAGAGGTGGTGGGGTGCTGGAGGGGATGCAGCTTCTCTGCCAGCATGTTGCTTCTAGGTCAGGCTTTAGCAATGGAGAAAATACAGCCCCTCAGTCCTGAACAGCAGCAGCCTTGTGGTGCTGATCCCCCAGCTCAACCCATCCCATCAGAGCTGCCCTTGGGCCCCCAACCCACTCAGCCCGAGTTAGCTAACGCTAAAGCCATCTGCTGCCCCAGCTCCTGGTCTTCCCAGGCTCAGAGATCTCACTGACATCTCCCTGATGTCCCACGGCAGTGGGACAGGCTGCAAATGTGGAGAGGAGTGAGTTCCTGTGAGGGGAGGCTGGTGTTGCTCCCTGTCTGGGGATGTCTGTGTCCAAAGCCTGGGCCCAGTGAAGTGGTGCAGTCCCACGGGATTTCGGTTGCAAGAGAAGCTCCAGAAGAAAGTGGCAAGTGGAAGCCATTTGTCAGCACCAGAGGCAGGCACAGAGCCAGAGGTGTCCCATGAGTAAGGTGGTGGAATGCAAGGTCCCTTTTTGTCTGCATCACCCACTGAGTGCCTGTGGCTGATGTGATGTTGTGCTGCCTTCCTTCCAGGAGCCCTTTGATGTCCTGCTATCACCTCTGTCCCTGGGCTCCACGATTTCACACTGCTGTTGCCAGACCCCCAAGGACAGGGTTGTGCACCAACACCAGCACCCACTCTCAGCACACGAGCCCGGTCCCCTGCCCGCCTCAGCATGGGCAAGGATGCCAGATGCCAGCTGGCGTGCGGTCTGTGCTCACTCCTGCCAGCTATTGCCAAAGTAACACTGGTCCCTGTTCTCCAGGTGGCCTTGGGCCAGTCATATTGTCCCGACTGCCTTGCACAGAGTAACCCTGGAGCGATCTCTCCTTGCTTCCTGCAGCCACCCCGTTAACCTTGTTTGGGCTGGAAACCTAACGAGCGTAGGAAATTAATTTCTTCCCTTCCTTCGCTCCCCCGGGCAGAGGCTCTGCTCAGCAGGCTGTGCGCCCTCCTGAGATCACAGGCCTCTTTGACTGCCCTCCCCCCTTGTATTTTGGAGGATGTTTAACAAGGGAGATGGAGGGGACAGCTCAGCTGGGGAGAAACAAAGGCGCCTTCAGTGCTCACCCTGCTCCCTGTGCCCAGCTCAGAGCTGGTGCTCGGGGTGTTGCTGATGAGCTCACCCGCCCGCCATGCCGGGTGACAAACCTCTCTTATCGGGCACTCGCGTTCCTTGTGCACAGCGGGGTCTCCTTGCCCCCCTCGTCACGCATGCCGCCTGCTTTCTTGCTATTAATAGAAACCCACTTGCCCTTTTGCCCTCATCTAGTCTGAAGCCTTGACACAGGAGCTGGTGGCTGTGATGGAAGATGTCCTACACATGGCAGGGGATGGAGATGTTGGTGAGCACCATGGCTTCAGTGTGCTGTGGGAAGCTGTGTGCATGGTCCCCATCTCCTCCATGGGAGCCTATGGCCAGCTGAGAGCCTGCTGGGAAGGAAGGCTTGGCAGGAAGATGGGTGTCTCCCTAGATGCTTGGTGGACAGGGAGGCATCTTGCTTTTTGTCCTAGCTGGTTCATGCTTAGTCCCTTGCTTCATCAAGCTCTGCAGGGGAGGACATCTCACCTGTCCTGGACACCACCACTGCATCACTGAGCAGAAGCTTGCTCCCAGCCTGCCTGTGCAGCACTCTGGGGCTCTCAGGTGGCCAGAGTAGGTCCCCATCCTGGGAGGTGAGTGGGAAGGAAGCAAGCAAGGGAAGCAGCAAATGTAACATCAGGAGGACCTAGGTCCCATGGCTGCCTGTCTGCTGTGGGGTGTTTTTCCAGCTCAAGAAACAGGAGCCCCACTCCCCCTGAGGTTGTCCTTTCCTTGCCCACAGGCTAGGGGCTGCTGACAGCCTCCCAGGCTTGCTTGCACCTTCCAGAACTGTGCTGGGGCTTCTGCCTCTTCCTCGAGGGTACCTGTCCTGGTTTGATCTGCCCACAGGAGATGGGCACTAGCAAAGCTGCTCTTGCTGAAAGGGCTGAGGCTGCTGTTTAGCTTGGCACTGGGAAGGGAGGAGGAAGCAGAAGGTCTATGGAGATAGAAGGCCATCAGCTGGGGTGTCAGGAAGAGACTTGTGAGCCACATCCTGCCTTACGTCCTGGGGAGGTGGAGATTTGGGGCTGGGCACACCGTCTCCTTGCCCAGAGGCTTGTCTTGGCCAGGTGCTGACTGGCATCAACCCACTCATGTTGGGCTCCTCTTCAGACAAAAAATCTTTGAAACAGCATTTTGTTTTACTGTGCTGTCCCTGTTTTGGGCAGCAGCACCAGCCAGCTCCCCACTGGTCCTGGGAGACCTGCTTCATGCTGTGGCTTGCAGGGGTGGAAGGCAGGCACCCAAAATCCTGGGTCAAATCTGTAGCAGCCCAGCAGAAGCTCATTAAAGAATGTAAGGAGGATCCCATCAGCAGCACAGCATCCTGCCCTTCCCCTGGGAAATATGCCCCATGCCAGCCCTCGCTGCTGCCCAGCTATGCTCTGTGGATCCCTTCCTCTGGCACACCCCGGGGGCAGCAGTGGGGGTGGTATCGCCTGGGCAGGGTGTCCCTGATGCTCCACACTGCTGGGACAGATCCTCTCCCCTCCTTGCAAATCATCCCCATCAGTCAGCACATCTGAGCTGCTGCTGTGGTCACCTCTGGCCTCTCCTCCTGTCCCTGGAGACCCAAAGCCAGCTGCAGGCCACCCCAGCTGCACCACGATCACTTTCTGTTGCTGCCAAGAAAAGGGATCCTGCTCATGCTTGCACTGGAAGAAACTGCAGCTTTTCTTCCACCCTTTGTAGCCTCCAGAGCTGCAGGTTTGCTCTCCAGTGCAGGCCTTCTCCTGCAGGTGCTGGGCCATGCAGGAGCTACCCAGGATACCAGTGGAGCTGGTCAGGTGGGTGGTCCCGGGTAACACAGGAGCGTGGCTATGGATCCAGCTCAGTTTTGTCTTATCCTGCTCAGAGGAGAAAAAGCACAGGAAGAGACTAATGATGAGGGTGTTGGTGCACGTGCAGAATTGGGTGTGGGGGAGCTCATGAGACATTTGGATTCCAGAGCTTACCTTGTTCAAGTCCTCCCCATCCTTCCCACCCCTGGCCAACACATTTTCCTACTGCTGTCAGCGGCTGCTGCCAGCCCCATACTCACTGCTTCCGTGATGTTTTGGGTTTTTTTTGTAGCCCTGCTCTGCTATGCAAACACCCAAGTGTTTTCTGGAGCATTGCTGCACAGGTAACCCCGCAGCTGCTGTGTGCTTTTTGTTCTGTAAAAACTAGCCCATGTCAAAGAGAAGATCCACACTTTTATGTCATGTGCCTGTAATGGTGATTTGCAGCAAATTCTCTTTTCCTGCTTTTTGCTGGGCTCTCCCTATCTCTGCTGACTGGTTCTGCCTGCTGGGCTGATGCTGGGTTCAGGTGCAGCAGCAGCCCAGGAGCTGGCAGGTACTGGGATCCCCCACATGGGCAAGTGGACGAGTGTTGGCTTCTGGCATGGTTCCTCTTTGCCAAGATTTCAGCTGCTTTGACCCTCTTGGCCACCTGTGGGGCCATGTGTGTTGGACCAAGGCTTAGCTAATACAGAGCTGGTGCTCCTGTACTGCAGTCCCTGTCCCCTCCCTGGGCACCTTTCAGGTGCCTGTGTGGGGCAGGGACTGTCCCTTAGGGCAGTGACTCCATGCCTGGAGGGAGGAGCGGGATGGCCTTGGAGCAATGTGGATGAGCTGGGATGATACAGGGGAGGAGTGGCAGCAGGGCTGAGGAGCTGGTGCTGTTGAGTGCAGAGGGGGAGGCTTTAGCCTGTGTATAAAGAGGGAGCACTGGGCTGGGAGGTCACAGGTGGTCTGAGCACAGCAGGGGAACATGAATATCCCCCATCAGGTGAAGAGAGGTGGGAGGACATTTCCCTGGGTGGCATTGCCAGGTGGCTCTGGAGATGGCCTTTGGGTTTTGATTCCTTTCCTTCCTCCCTTCCACACCCAGTGGCTGTCACAGTAAGGAGGCACCAGCAGCAACAATAACGCTGTTGGGCAGACAGAGGTGTAGTTTTATCTGTGTGGAAAATGTGTGCTGAGCCCTTTGATAGGTGTCCAGTAGCCTGCAGAGCTGTTGCTTTCATTCCCAGGCTCAGCAGGCTGCATCCTGGTGTCCGCATGCAGGTGGAAGAGCTTGTGCATGGAAGGAGCACGTGTGCTCTTGGCAAATGCTGCCTGAGCTATGCTGGGCCAGCTGGGGAAGATCTGCACCCACATGCTCCAGCCCCTTCTGCCTTGTCTTAACCCCAGCACCCCAACACCATCCTAGCTGACATGCTTTTTCCTGCTTCCCCTAGTGCTCGACCAGCTCCTGCCAGAGCTCAGTGTCTTGCTCAAGCTGCTGGACCACGAATACCTAAGTGCCACCACACAGGAGAAGAAGCTGGCTGTCTCCACCATCCTGCAGAAGCTGCAACCACCTGCAGGTTTGTGTCCTGCTCCTGTGGTGCCCAGTGGCTGTCCCCAGGGGCAGTGTCCCCAGCTGCTGCTCTGTGCCAAAACCCCAGTGGGGTAGGGAAAACCATCTGCAGGGCAGGGATGAGCAGCATCTGTGCCCAGTGCCCAGCACCTGCTCAGCCTCCTCTAAGTGCTTTGCTCCTCACTCTTGCTTCCCAGCCTCTCTGGCCCTGGGCGTGGGGACTGGCGTCAGCCCTGCCATGGCTGGAGGGGGCTACTCCCTGCGGAAGTGTCTCTCCACAGAGCTCTTCCTGCCACCAGTTTCTGCTGAGCACAGGGGTTTCCGTGGGAAGTCAGGAGGACTGTGCACCTCAGGCTTCCACAGCCTTCCCACCTTCCTGCCCTCTAGGGCAACAGCATCCCTGGGGGCTCCTTCGTTCCCCAGGCACCTGCTCTGGAAGAGTGCCCTGTGGCATGGTGGGGTGGGCTGGCCTGTGTCCTTGGGTCAGTGTTTGTGGGGAGGAGGGATGCTGGTGCTCACCCCGGCCGCCCTGCCCACCGCCGGGCTAAGAGCATCCCCCTCACTCCCAGGGAAGGACATGGACTACATGTATGTCAACACGGCATCCATGAGCAATGGCACCAGCTTCGTGGAATCTCTCTTTGAGGAGTTTGGTATGTGCAGCCAACCCAGAGTCATGTCCTGGGGGTCACACTGGGTGGGTGCAGTGCTGGCCCTGGAGTCCCCACTGACAGCAGGGGCTCTTGGGTCACCCCAGGGGTGGAGAGAGAAAGCTGTAGTCTTGTGTCCAGGATGGGTTTCATCACCCTGTGCACTTGCTCCCACTCACCCACAGCTGTTTGGGGCTGGCTACGGTGGGTTCCTGGACCAGCTGTGTTTTCCAGTGATGCCCATCTCCCAGCACCTTCCCAGTGAAAGGCCATGGATACTTACTTTTGGGATCCCTGGAAGGCACGGCTGGGGAGGCCAGCTCTGGGGTTTCCTGCTCCCTTCACCCTCTCCGCTTACCCCTGGGTAGACTGTGACCTGCGGGATCTCCAGGACATGCAGGAGGAGGAGGAGGACACCAGCGACGGGGCTGGCTTGGAGCTGGTGAGGAGCCAGGCAGCAAAAGCTGTAAGTCCCTGAATGCCCACCTGCGAGGTCTGCTCTGAGCCTGCACAGGGAGGTGGCAGTGGCTGAGGCTGGGACCCCTTCCTGTCTCTTGTCACTGCGGTAGCTGCTGGGACTCAACACTCTCCACTGCCTGGCTAATGCCGCTGGTGTTTCTGCCATAGGTTCCTGGGGACCCTGCTCCACCGCTGCCCACCACTCCCCCACCTGAGGATTACTACGAAGAAGCTCTGCCCCTGGGCCCCGGCAAGGCCCCCGAGTACATCACCTCCCGCAGTGAGTCCTGCTCCATGCCAGGATAGCAGGAGGGTGGGGGAGCCCCACAAGCTGCCCACTGCATCCCCTTGCATGCCTACTCACCTCACAAAGCAGGCAGTCCTCAGTGGACAGAATGGCTTGTCCTGGAGAAGGAAACATTCTTTTCTCACCAGCATCCCTCCTGTCCTGCTCCCACCCCATCCCGCTGAGCTGTTGTTGCAAGTTGCTTGACTGGAAAATTGGTGGTGGGGAGAGGTTGGAGCCATGGGGGGAACTATGCTGAGATGCCCTGGCAGGGTGTTCTTTGCTCACAGCTCACCTCGGCTCACAGGCTCACAGCTCAGAGCACCCCTGGGGGGAAACCAGGTGTAACAGCCCCAGTTGCCCTCTGCTTCCTCCACAGACAGCTCCAGCCCCCCCAACTCCATCGAGGATGGCTATTATGAGGATGCAGACAGCAACTACCCTGTCACCAGGATGAATGGGGAGCAAAAAAATTCCTGTAGGTATCTGTGTGTACTCACCAGGAAGGGGAGAGCTTCAGCAAAGTCCAGCTTTGAGATGAGGGTTAAAGGGCCAGGCTGGCGGCCAGTGGGGCTGAGGCTGGAGGACCTCTCACATGCCAGAGGCTGCTGGGCAAAAAGCAGAGTGTGGAATGCTGTTTGTCATGCAAGCCCTTGTGCTCTGGAAGGGATGTAGTCTGTGCTGTGTCTGTCACCAGCATGGGGAAGGGATGTCCCTGCCTCATGGCCTGTCATGGCAGAGATGAGCCAGGGTAAAGACACTGCTGCAGAGCCCTGCTCCTGTGTGCTGTGCATGGGAGGTGTGGGGCAGAGGGCCAGCACGTGATCCTCTGTGGCAGGTAGAAGGTTTAACCCAGGATTTCAATGTTTGAGCCTTGCAAATAATCCAGCCCAGAGGTTTGGATAGATGCACCTGGGACTGGCATTTGGCCCATGAGCATCCTGCCTGGTTTGGAAGGGAAATGGACACAGCTGGGGTCAAAATGCTGCTGTTTTCAGGGGATGATATGGTGTCCATCCATCCTGACACCCAGCCCAGGATCTGTGCTGGAGTGTGCTGGGCTTGGCGAGCCCTGGCAGCGTGTGAGTGTGCCCAGCAGGCAGGGCCTGGGGTGCCATTCGGGGTAACTCGCCTGCTTCCTTCCAGACAATGACTCGGATGCAATGAGCAGCTCTTATGAGTCGTATGATGAGGAGGAGGAGGAGGGGAAGGGCCAGCAGCTGACACACCAGTGGCCGTCAGAGGAAGCCTCCATGAACCTGGTGAAGGATTGCAGGATTTGTGCTTTCCTGTTGCGCAAGAAGCGCTTTGGACAGTGGGCCAAGCAGCTCACCATCATACGGGATAGCAAACTGCTGGTGAGCCCAGAGCTGGCGGGGGCAGAAACCCCTTGGTGGGCTATGAGAGTGGTTGGGTCCAAGCTGAAGAAAAATAGCACCGTCCAAGACAAACCCTGCCCCAAGGCTGCCCCTGCCTTGCAGCACATGCAGAGGCTTCCATTGCTTCCCTTGCAAGTGAACAGAGGGCTCTTCTTTTTTGGGACCCCACGGAGTGAGAGGGCACCCTGCAGCCCTCCACCACTAAAGCTATCACTGAGACTGAGCCACCTGTGAGGGACCCCGAGAGGGACCCCAGCTCTACACAGCACAGCAGTGGGACAGGCAGGTTTCTGCTGAGCCCTGAGCAGTTCCTTTTTCTTCCTTTAGTGCTACAAAAGCTCCAAAGACCGGCAGCCACACATGGAGGTGCCCCTGGCCACCTGCAACGTCATCTATGTCCCCAAGGACGGGCGACGCAAGAAGCATGAGCTGCGGTTCTCGCTGCCAGGGGCCGAGGCACTGGTGTTGGCTGTGCAGAGCAAGGAGCAGGCTGAGGAGTGGCTGAAGGTACTGCAGCTGCCCCCTGCTTTGCCTAGGGACTGGTGGCTTGCTGGTGGCTACCCCCTGCTTTGACAAGGGGGCCACAGACTTTCCTTGGCATCCTCCCTGGCTGAGCTGTGGAGGTAGCTGCCCTGGGAAAGGTCCTTCCCTCCCTGGAAGGGGCTTTGCTCCTGTCTCTTATCTGCTGGAGGGGACTTGCCAGCTGCTTCCCAAGGCCTGGGCGTCTCCGGCGATGATAGCCCCTGCGGGTGGGGATGTTTGCTCTTCCCCTTCTCTTCCCTGTAGCCCTTTCCTGCCTTTGTTCGGGGGCAGGAGGCTGGGGCCATGGGGAAGGGGCCTTGGGTGGGAAAGGAGCCTCTGCATACACCGCAAACCCAGCTGTTACCCCAAATGTGGGAGAACAGGATTATTTTACATGTCAGGGACAAGCCACACTGTGCCTGCCTGTAAAACAGGGGTCATGAGGTGTCCTGTGCTGGCAGGATGACTGTGTATCATGGCACCCAAGTCACTCACCTCTGAGATTTCAAAAATCTCTGACAAAATCTGCAAAGCTGGTTGCAGTTTTGAAGGAGACAAGGTGTGTGCAATCCCCTAGGCAAGTCTGGCTTGTGCCTCAAGCAGGACTCACTGTCCTGTTCCATGGAGACCAGGACCTCTCTTATGGATCAGCCTAGCTCTTGCAGTGAGGCAGGAGCCTGCTGAGCCAGGGGGAGCAGCCCTGGCCCTCAGGCCTGTTTTGAGTGGCTACTGGGGGCTGTCTCTGCAGGTGATAAAGGAAGCCAGCAGTCCAGCAGTGGGAGGAATGGAAGCCCCCACCTCCCCAGTGATGCCGTGCAAGATGGACCTGGATAAGGTGATGGTTTCTAACTGCCCTGACAAGGTGCTGCATGAGGCTGCTGTGGCTGAGCCTGAGGAACACAGGGCCAGGGGAGCACTGAGCTGGTGCTGCATGAGGAGTCCTTCCCATCCTCACAGCAGCTCTGCAGGATTTATGGTGCTTTCCGCCCCTCAGGAAGGGCAACAGGGCTCCCCTGGCACTGGGAGACATCCCAGCCCTGCATGGGAGGCACAAAGGGCCAATAGTGAACGTTGCTGACAGGGTTCCTGCTCTGCTCCCCCCGCAGCGGCTGTCCCAGGAAAAGCACACCTCTGACTCGGACAGCGTGGCGACGGGCGAGACCGGCTCCCCAGCAGCCCGCAGAGAGCCCGGCGAGCATGGTACAGTCCCTGTCCCTAGCCAGGCAGGCTGTCCCCCCAGCTGTGGGGAGAACAGCTGGGGAGCATCCTCTCCCAGTGAGGGGGGATACCATGACATGCACCTGGGGCACACAGCTACCCTGTCCTCCTTCCAGGGAAAGGCAAGAAGAGTGGCTTGGCTGAACTGAAGGGCTCGATGAGCCGGGCGGCGGGGAAGAAGATCACCAGGATCATCAGCTTCTCCAAGAAGAAGCCTTCCTCAGAGGACACGCAGACCTCCTCCACCGAAGAGGACATCCCCTGCTGCGGTTCGTGTGGGCCAGGGGTAGAGACGGGGCTTGGCTCATGTGGGGCTGGGAGGAGTGTGGAGCTGGCACCCTTCCCCCCAGCCTGGTCATATGGGGGGCAGCTGGTGGTAAGGGAGCAGTGGGCTGGGGGCAAATTCACCAAGCTGCTGGGGGGCTGCGACATTGTTTCATGTTACAAAACAGTGCCCAGTCCCAGTTCCACAAATTCCCATAGTGGAAAGGGGCAAGGGGCCACCCATGTCTCAGAAAACGGTCTTAGGTGACTATGTGACACTGAGATGACACCTCGCCTGAGCCCAGTGTGTCCCCGCTGGCTCTCTGTGGGGAAAATGAGGCACGGAAGGAGCAAAAAGTAGAGAGCTATGCTGTAATCTCTGGGCAGCCACATCTCTAACACCTGCCCAAGGTCCAGGAGAGCAGATGCTGAGACCCTTCCCTTGCCCCTGCCACCCCCCAGGCTACCTCAGTGTCCTGGTTAACCAGTGCTGGAAGGAGCGCTGGTGTCGCCTGAAGGGCAACACCCTCTACTTCCACAAGGACCGCACCGACCTACGGACCCACGTGAATGCTATTGTCCTCCGGGGCTGCGAGGTGGTCCCAGGGCTGGGCCCCAAACATCCCTTTGCCTTCCGCATCCTTCGCAACGGGCAGGAGGTGGCTGCGCTGGAGGTGAGCAGGCAGTAGAATGGGCAGTGGGGGGGGGGGTTGCGAAGCTGAGAGAGCATCTCTTGTAATGATCGACACTTGCATGTGAGCAGTACTTTGTTTTTCCCTCCCTGCATGTTAAGGAAGCCCAGGGCATCATTTGGGTGAGCTGGGGGAGGTCACATGATATTTGCAGGCTGGAGGCAGGCAGGAGGCTGGCAGGGCTGAAGCAGGCAGGGTGGAGAGGATGGCTGGAGGTTTGGGGCTGGGACCTCCTGCATGTGCCTGTGTGCTTCCTCTTGGACCCTCCTATGTCTTGCACACATGCTTCATGTCGGAGGGCCCTTCTCCACAGCAGGGCTTTGCACCAGGAAGCCAGGAGCTGGGTGGGCAGGCACACCAACCCTTTATCTCTCCTCCAGGCAAGCTGCTCTGAAGACCTGGGCCGCTGGCTGGGTCTCCTCTTAGTGGAGACAGGCTCACAGACGACACCAGAGGCTTTGCACTATGACTACGTGGACGTGGAGACGATTGCTAACATAGTGACGGCTGTGAGGCACTCCTATCTGTAAGGCTGTCCTCCTGCTGTGCCACAGGCTGGGAAGGGGCTGTGCCAGGGGCAGAGTGCTGGGCTGAGGATTGCTATCCCCATCCCTTTGTGCTCCCTAAGACGGCACAGGCTGGGACACAGTTTGTCCTGTCATCTTGGGGATAGTCAGCATCTCAGGGGTTGGTGGTTCCTGAAGCAGGACAGTTTCCCTTGGGCAGGATGGAAAACCAAAGGTGTTTCATCGGTGCTGAAGAAAGACTTAAGGGATAGGCATGGTAGGGTAGAGCAGGGTATGGTAACATGCTCATGAGTGAAGCTGGAAGAGCAATGCAGGAAGCCTTCTTGAGATGGAGGGGCTCACTGAGGGGCTAGCAAGGATATTCTGGAAACAAAGGCCCCATCCCTCCTCTTGCAGGTGGGCCAGCTCCTCCCAGGACCACCGACCAGACTCCTCCCGCGTGGTATACGATGACGTTCCCTATGAGAAGGTTCAGGTCAGCATGGCTCTGTGGCTCACCCACCACCATGGCTGGGCTACAGGAGATGTCTTAGGGAGCCTTGGCCAGGCTCTGATGGCCTCTCGGGTGTTTCAGCCGCTGTCCCTCCTGCCCCTGCTGCAGGCCGAGGAGGAGCCGGGGCGGCCATCAGGAGCCCAGGTGAAGCGCCATGCCTCCTCCTGCAGCGAGAAGTCACGGCGGGTGGATCCGCAAGTGAAAGTGAAGAGGCACGCGTCGAGTGAGTGGGGACCCTCAGCCCCAAACTTCGTCAGGGGGACCCTGGCCAGTGTGGGAGGATGGCTGTTTTCCTGAGGGGGCTGCAGCCAGGCTGGAGCTGGCTGGCTCTGGCACAGGGGTGGTGGGTTGTGCTGTGCCAGCTCAGCTGGACTGCAGGTGGCATCGGTGCAGCCAGGGTCAGAGCCTTCATAATGGGCTCTCCTTGTTTGTGCAGATGCCAACCAATACAGGTATGGGAAGAACCGGGCTGAGGAGGATGCCAGGCGATTTCTGACAGAGAAGGAGAAGCTGGAGAAGGAGAAAGCATCGATCCGCAGCGAGCTGGTGCTGCTGCGAAAAGAGAAGCGAGAGTTGCGGGAAACCATGAAGGGCAGCACAGGTAGGTTGGTGCTGTCTGAGTGCTGCTCAAAGGCACTCGGGTACAGGGGCAGGGCTACAAAGCTGGGGTGGGATGGGGGACTCTGGGCTAGTGGTGGCACTGTGGGGGTGAGCCAGGCTGGCTGCAGCATGCTGCTGGGCTGGCAGCCCCATCTAGTGTCCCTGTCCAGAAGGATGGGTGGCTTCTCTGGAGTACTGTGCCCAGCTCTGGAGTCTTCAGCACAGACATGAACCTGTTGTGGTGGGTCCAGAGGGCCACAAGAATGATCAGTAAGGTGGAGCACCTCTGGTATGAGGACAGGCTGAGGGAGTTGGGGCTTTTCAGCCTGAAGAAGAGAAGGCTCCAGGGAGACTTTATTGTGCCTTTCAATACTTAAAGGGAGCCTATAGGAAAGATGGAGACAATCTTTTTAGAAGGGCCTGTTGTGATAGGACAAGGGGTGATGATTTTAAACTAAAAAATGAGAGATTTAGACTAGAGAGGAAGAATCTTTTTACAATACGGGTGGTGAAACACTGGCCCCAGGTTGCCCAGAGAGTTGTTTGATGTCCCATTCCTGGTGAGGTTGGATAGGGCTCTGAGCACCCTGCTCTGGTTGCAGACGTCCCTGCTCACTGCAGGGGGGTTGGACCAGATGACCTTCAAAACTCCCTTTCCACCCAAACCATTCTATGATTCTGTTCCCACGGCCTCACTCCCGGGTGAAGGTGCTGAGCTGGGGGGGTGTGTGCAAGCAGGGACGAAGCTGCAGGACCTGGAGCAGCAGGTGGCGGTGCTAGAGGAGCAGTGCCGGCAGAAGGAGGAGCGCCGCGTTGACCTGGAGCTCAAGCTGACCGAAGTGAAGGAGCGGCTGAAGCAGTCGCTGGCGGGAGGGCCGGCCCTGGGGCTGGCTGTGACCGGCAAGGCTGAGAATGGGGTACGCATCCCTTCTCCTCACTCTTGAGGCTCCGGCATCCCCCAGCAACAAAGGAGGGGGTGGAGGGGGAGCAGCACGTGGGGAAGAGGGGACATCCCTGCTGCTTTGTCCCATTGTGAACGGAAGGGGAAGCAAAGTGTCAATTAGGTTTGGCCACAACAGTTTTGACCTCATGACTGTGCTTTTGTTCCCCTGACTGTCCTTGCTCCCTGGGTTGCCTAAATCCTCCTCTCTCTTGCTCCCCCTTTTCCACAGGAAGCTACAAACAAGACAAATGGGAGCCCCCCTGAGCACTTGGTCCCCGTTAACTGTGCAGCTGAACTGAGGAAGAGAAGTCCCTCTATCCTCCCTGCCAACAAGGGAAATGTGCTGCGGAAGGCCAAGGTCCTGCTTTGCTCTCCCTCTCCTCCCTGGCCCTGCAGGAAATCTCAGCCTTCATCCTGTCCCCCTTGTTTGACCATGAAATTTGGGGACGAGGGATGTTTCCTGCCCCAAAAGCAAAGGGTACTGCCAAGGTGCCCTGCAGCCAGGCTGACCCAGCTAAGTGGCACTTGCTGCTAGCATGACCCTGTCTTGCAGGGAGATTTGAGAGGTGCAGGGCTGGGTGGTCAGAGCATCTCACCTCTGTGAAACTTGGGGCAGCCATGACACCAGGCTTTGAAGATGCTGAGGTGGTCCAAAGCTCCCAGTAGGGAAGGGGGGATGTCCCTTAAGGGCTCAGTGCTTGCTTTTCCAGTGATATCTCCTCATCCCCTGCTTGTTTTCCTTTCTCTGCAGGAATGGGAAAAGAAGCAGACTTAAGCCGGGCTGCAGGAACACCTGCTGAGCTCCCGCTAGACACTGGGACTCATGAAGGAGCTATGAGTCCCCTTTCTCCGAGGCGCTGGGAGGTGCTGGGAAGGCATGAGGGGAGAGATGCTCTCCCATGCCCCATCACTGCAGCACCATCTGCCTTGTGGGCAACACTATAAACCATGGGGAAGGGGGTGGGAGAGGGATTTGGGAGGTGGGTGGGGAAGGGGAGTCTTTTGTGGATCAGAGTCACGTACTACTGGGAAAACCCATCTCCGGGAGAGCCTCCCATGGGGCTGGGAGTTCAGCGCAAGGTGAGGTGTGTGTGCCTGTGGCGGTCAATAAGGAAAGAGGGGAGGGCCCATGGACTGGCAGTTGGCACTGCCTGGCCGGTGCTCTCATTTCTTGTGATCAGCATGTGCCGCCCTGGGGACACTGGGGACCGGGCTCACACTTTCCAAAGCGCCCATGGACTTGTTGGGTATTTTTGGCCCCCTTGGTGCTGGGAGCTAATGAGCTGCTTCGGACTGGACGCTTTGGAGACGCTGCTCATTTTCCCTGCTCACTGCTTCCACCTCCGCAGGGTCTCATCTCAGGGTTTCTCGCATCTTGAGCTCGCCGTGCCTCAACCAAGTGCCCTTGTCCAATATTACCTTCTTGTCCTCCAGGCAGTAAGGGCGAGGGCATGCTGGCTTCCCTTGGGAATGAGGGAAGCTCAAGTGTCAGCAATGGAAAGCAAATTAACAGCAGATACCTTTCAGCCTTGCTAAACAGTTTAAAAATGCTGCAAAGGGCTGAGGCTGGAGGCAGATCAGCTCTCTCTGCTCTCCCCACCGGCTTTCAGAGGAGCAGGGGAAGGGACAGGGGTTGTCTCCTGACTAACACTCATTCACACTGCTGCTGCTGCAGTTAGACACAGTTTGCCAAGGCACGTGGACACAATGGAGCAAAGGGAAGTTTAATTTAAAAAAAAAAAAAAAAAGTGCTTTCAAATGAAGGGACTGGAACAAAAAAGAGAAAAGGGGAAGGTCATTTAGTACAGGCAGAAACAAGGGACAGGAATAAAAAGGAAAGGCCCAAGCTTTTGTGCTGAGAACAAGGGAGCAGGCCCATCACCCACTCATGCTAACGACTTCCACAATTAACCTTTGGAGCTCACTCTTTCAAAGCCCTCTTGTAGGTAACTAGGTAAGCAGCTTTTAATAAAAACGCTGGCACTGGCATGGCCCTTCCCCTGCCTGGAGGGAGCCCCTGCTCACAGTAAACTGGGCCAGGGTGGGTTGGGGTGGGCTTGGCACCCTGCGGCTCTGGCAGGAAGGCTGGGTGCATCTCAAATGCTGTGTTAGTAACTGCAGTTAGCTCAGAACTGTGAGCTTAGCTGCCCACTGCCCAGGCTGGAGGAACCCCCTGGCTCCCAAGGGTGAGGTGCAGGAAAGCCCTGTTCCTGATGGCGCTTGTCCTCTTCTTGGAAGCTGCTTCCCTGTGCTGGATGTCACTGCTCCTGTCCCTTCTGGGACCTGCACTGTCCCATTTCACTTTGGAAAAGAGTAAAAATCCTATTCTCAAAGCACTGCCTCTCTCACTAACGAAACAAGGAGCCTGTGCCCACAGTGGGGAGAAATGGAGCTGGACCACCACAGCTTGTGAAAGCATGTCATAGACTAATAGACTGGTTTGAGTTGGAAGGCAACTTAAAGATCATCTAGTTCAAACCACCCCCTGCAATGGATAGGGACATTAGACCAGGTTGCTCAAAGCCCCATCCAACATGACTGTGAACACGTCCAGGGATGGGTCATCCACGACATCTCTGGGCAACTTCTTACAGTGTCTCACCATCCTCACAATAAAGATTGTCTTCTTTATTATAATACTTCAGATCAGTTTAAACCCTCCTCCAGTTTAAAATCGGTATCCCTCATCCTAGCAGTACATTCCCTGACAGTCACTCCACACCTTTCCCATAGGACCCCCATGGAGGTAGTCTTCAGAAGGCACACTTGACCAAGGTTTGTTTTGTTGGTTTGGGTTGGGTTTTTAATGTTTTAATTTAAAGGGTGGCTACAAAGAAGATGGAGATTCCCTTTTTTGCAAGAAGTAACAGGGAAAAAAACAAGGGGTAACAGGTACAAGTTACTCCTGGGGAGATTCTGACACGAGGAAAATTTTTTCACGAGGACAATCAGCCATTGGAATGATCTCCCCCAAGAAATGGTGGATTCCCCAACACTGAACACTTAAGATTCAGCTGGACAGTGTGCTGGGCCATGTTGCCTGTCTTGTGCCTTTGCCAGGAAAGGTTGGACCAGATGATCCTTGATGTTTTTTTCCAACTAAGTATTCTGTGATTCCATCTCAGGTCAGCCTGCCGGCCCAAGCCTCTCTCAGTTTTTACTGAAGAGCTGAAACCTGTCCTGTTATCAGAGCAGTGTCCAGCTTGGAGTCCTCAGCACAAGGACATGACCCTGTTGGAGCGGGTCCAGAGGAGAGCCACAAAATGATCAGCATCTCTGCTGTGAGCCTTCTTCTGATATGAGGGAAGACTCAGAGAGTTGAGGCGGTTGTCTGGAGGAGACTCTGGGGAGACCTTATGTGGGCTTTTGACAAGTAAAGAGGGCCTATAAGAAAGACTGAGACAATCTTAGCAGGGCCTGCTGCAACAGGACAAGGGATGATGGGTTTAAATTAAAAAAGGGAAGGAAAATTCTTTACACAGAGGGTGGCGAGACACTGAAACTAGTTGCCCAGAGAGGTGGTCGCTGCCCCATCCCTGGAACCATTCCAAGTGAGGTTCCCTGGGGCTCTGAGCAACCTGCTCTGGTTGCAGATGTCCCTGCTCCCTGCAGGAGGGGTGGACCAGATGGCCTCGAAAAAGGTCCCCTCCTACCCAAACCACTCCGCAATTCTCTGACCACCCCCTGAGCGGCGCAGCCAGCGGCAGCAGAAACCGCACACCGAGCTCTGGCGGCCGCTCCGAGCCGCGTGGTCCTGGAGCCCCGGCCCCGCCGCGCGCCGTCCTTCCCGCCGAGGCGCTGCCCGCCGGGACTCGTAGTCCGCCCAGGGGCTTCTGGGAACTGTAGTTGGCGGGCGGCGCCGGCGCGTCGCGTCGCTTCCCTTCCGCTCGCCCGTCTGTCCGTCCGTCCCTCCATCTGTCTGCGGGGCGATGGCCGCCCGCTCCCTGCGGCGTTTCGGGACCGGCCTTTCCCTCGGCGGCGCGACCCGGCGCTGCAGGTACGCGACGGCGGGAGTGGGGGGGGGGCCGTGTGCCGTTCCTCGCCCTCAGTCGTTAACGGTCGCCAACAGCCGCGGCGCTGCCTCCCACCCTCCTGTGTCGGAATCGGTGCGAGACGTGGCAGCGCCGCGGGACTGGGGCCGACGCGGCTCCTCATCGGTGGTCGGCGGCAGCGACGAGGCGCAGCGTCGTTCCCGCTCCCGGGGCGGCCGTGGTAGGGAGTGGGCCGTCCCCTCCCGAGGGGACACGCTGCTGGCCTTGAGCTTCTCAGAAGGCCCGGGCCCCAAATAGATTCCCAGTAAGTGAACACTTTCCTGGAAAAGTGGCGTGTTTTCAGGAAAAATTAATTTTAACTTTAGGGAAAAGCGTTTCGGTGGTCGGTTGTTAGGTTGTTTCTCGCGGTTACGTGCCCACGGGTGATTTCTGCGGCTCGTCTTGCCCCCGCCCCGAGCCGTTTGTCCACGTTTAACATGCCCCTTGTGGGCTTCATTTTTGGTAGTGATGCAGCGCTTGTGCTTTCAGCGTGTTTTGTGTGGTCGAGGGAAGAGGGTCCATTCAGTTGGGTCGGTATTTAGACAGAAAATGGATGTCTGTTCATGGTTTTGGACATTGTGGAATGCGGCTTGTAAAAGGGAAATCCAGAACAGGTGTTTTGGTTATTTGAGTGAAATGTGGGCAGGTGAAAAGGAAGAGGATTTTTTTTTCTCGGGGGATTAAATGCATTCATATATTTTAATGCATTTATTATAATTCTGCAGCACGTAATAGAAGCATCTGTGTTTGTGGCCAGGTGAAACAAAAAGTCTTTTGAAATGTTAGCTTGTTTTAGAGCTTTTTACCCCTGGGAAAACAAAACCAAACAAAACATCCAAACAACAACAAAAACAAACTGAAAAGACCACTTAAATGCAATAAAATAATTCTGCTGCACATAATAAATACAACTTTGTTTGGGACTAAAGGTGTGTGTCTGAAAGTCCTTCCTCTTTCATATGCTCTTACACATGTGAAAACTGTTTTGCACCTCTCAAAATGTGCACCAGGTTTGAAGTAGGTGACTGATAGGAGCAGAGCAGTTGAGGGTGGCCAGAATCTGCCTTCCGTGTGGAGCTTCTCTTTGTACACCAGTTCTCCTGCCTTGCAGCCAACAGGAGTGGTGGGGCCCAGGCACCCGTGCTGTGTGCCCCTCGAGGACCTCTGACCCTGGGCTTGCTCTAGTCTGGGAGCCTGCTGCCCAGCGCACGGCCACCCTGCTGCGGTCAGCGTGCTATGCAGGGCTGTCCTCCAGTCTCATCCAAGAGGAGTCCACTGCCATCGAAAAGGAGTAATATTAATCTCTGGTATTGCTCCCCAAGGAAACAGCCCAGAAATTGGGGGTAATGAGATCTCCTCCCAAAGCAGGAAGGCTTCATCAGAACTAAACCACTAATGCAGATGATTCTGTGTGTCTCAGCACTTGCACTCTTTGTCATGCTGATTTGGGAGGAGGAGGAGGAGGGAGGGTTTAAGAAGGGGTTGGACCCTTGTGTCGAGATGGAACATGACAGAGTGGGTTTGGGATGTTCAGGTATCCTGCCTGTGTTCCAGAAAGAGGTGATACTGTTCCGACCACAAAGACCTGTTCTCATCGTTTGAATTCTAATCTTAAAGGACAGTTGGTGCAAACCATATGGCCACAATCAACTTCTTTGCTATGTCTTTCTATTTGGCTTTTCGTGACATCAGTTTGTAAATCTTTTTGCATCACCAGCTTAGTTGTATAATCCCTTCACACACCCTAGGACTTCCACATGTCTGTCACTTCAGAATGTGTCAACTTCCTCCCGTGGGATTTCTGCCTATTTTTAGGGCAGCTGTCATCACAACTGTGTTTAGAAGATGGAACACAGTACAGTGGACAGGCTGTAAATAGCACTCGCCCTTTTTAGTGGAGTATTTTGCTCATCCTGGAGGAAGAAGTGAATTGAGCAGCATTTTCAGTTCTGCATAACAGTCCTTAAGAATTCCCTTTGGAGTCAGAGAAACTGTGGTTCCTGTTTCTTGCCTACAACTTTTAAGGCAGGCTTGTTTGAACAGCACATGATACCCCGGGCATTTTGCTGCGTGGGGGAGTGTTCTGTGCCTTGGTTCCACAAGCTGGAGAAAGGAGTCCATGCAGGCAGCTCTCAGCTTCACGTAGGCAGGTCCCATAGCTGAGGCACCAGCTTGCTCTTGCCCCTCTCCTACATGCTGAAACACACCCATTCGTGTAAATCACTCTCAGAGGGAAATGAATCACCTTTGCTTCTTGGATGCAAAAGAGATAACTCGTTTGTATAGCTTTTTTAAGACAGAGTCTAACCTGTGAGGTGAGATACTTCTCAGGGTTGCCTTCTCAGCTGCATTTCAGGTTCTTTGGTTTGGCTGTAGCATGGCTAATTTCCACCCCTGCAGCTCTTTAAATGAAATGCGAGGTAAAGGACAAAGCTTGTAGTAGGTGCTTACCGCAGGCACACCTTTTATCTACAAAGAAAGTTTTGCATTTGTTTAAAGCCTCACAGATTGGTTTTGAAGGCTTGGTGAAGGGGCCCTTCTCTGTCCTCACCCCCAGCCTAGTCTGCTTTCAGTAACTTTAAAAAAGTGCTCTGCTAACCAGTCAACAAAAGAAACGTGGCAAGCATCTTAAAAATCATTCAAGGTGAGGTCTTGTGTCCCAAACAGATTTCTCTACAGCCAGGGATAAAATGTGGGGTTTTCTTCTGTGCTGGCATTCCTGGAACCCAGAACTGCAGTGGCTGGGCAGCTTTTTGAAAAGAGCTTAGTGATGGCCCCTGGCCTGGTTCCTTAAAGATTAGTGTGAGGAACGTCCTATTCCAGAGGAGGTGTACATAGCAGAGGCATCTTCAGACTTGTATTTGGTGTGGAGTGTGTTGAAAAGGGCTGGTTTGATACACAGATCAGTTTTTAAGTACCCACTTAATAAAATATTGCATATGCAAATGCCTTCAGGAGGGAGGTTTGTCATGCAACCATGTATTAAAGCTAAAATGAGGGATCATCAGGGCTGCTAAGCAGGGAGTGGTGGGAGATGCTTCGTCTTTGAGCAGATATAAATCTTTTAAACTGTGATTTGATTTAAGCCCTGGATGCCACCCAAAGGGGGACACCTCGTCCTGTCCCTGTATTTTCCCTCCCACAGCTCACCAGGCTTCGTGTGTCTGTTTTCTTTTTTGTGCTGACACTTGCATTCATCTGATCTGTCAGCAAACCTATTCAGGGACGCAGACAGGGAAGTCTTTTTGTTTTGTGGGGTTAGTTTTCAGATGGTTTAACTCCCTGAACCTTCATTCTGCACCACTTCAGTACTGGAATAAGGGGAGCAAGCCTGTCCCAGTTGCAGCTCAGCTTAGCTGGATTGCAGAACAAGGCTTATGTCTCATGACCAGTTTGACAGACCCAGAAACAAAAGCTATGAGCTCTGTGACATTTTACCCAAGCAACAAAGCCTTGCTGAAAAGTAAGAGCGCTTAATGGTGCAGGGCTGGTAACCTGAACTCGGCCATATCGATTCTGGGGCGTAAATTAGTGTGTCTGTGCAGTGTTGAATGTGCTGTATAAACACACAAGTCTGAGTCGGTGCCAGGGCAGTGATTTCTGTGCCATGCTGCATTTCATTTGGTAGATGTGCACTTAGTACTAGCAAAACCCATCTGTGAAAGAGGATGCCGAAAGCCCTGCTCAGAGGAAGAGCCCAAGTGTTCCCAAAAAAGGAGATACTTTTCCTTGTGAAGTGTATACTGAAAAGTTTCCCGAATGCAGCTGGCTTGCAAGTAAATGAGATTTTCTTCTGCAGACTCTGTTCCTGTATAAGGCATGAGAGGGAGGTGGGCTAAGGCGTTGGCCTCACACTGTTGGGAATGGGTTCTATCTAGGTCAGTTTGTAAAAGCAAGTGGTGTAGGAGAGGGAGTGAAAACTCTTGGTTTGGCTCTTGGAGTGACAGCATTGTTACCGTGGGTGATGGGCTTTCTGGAAAAGAACAGAATGAAGTGAAAAGTATTTTTCTTTATTTTTCAAAGCATCTAGTGTGCTTATTTTGATCATCTTCTGACCAAACTATTTTCAGCCAGACTTCTATTACCTAGTTTTTAGGAAACCTGTGAGATTGTTACACTGCTGAACAGGCTACTAAGCACCTAGGCGGTGTTTATACAGCTCGATCCGATTATCTGACTCTGGTTGTTTCATCATTTCATCCACAAGTTGCGGAGTCAGCCTCCTGGGTGAGCTCCACCTGCTGTACTAACAAGAACCACTGACAAATGTGCTTTTTAGCTGAAAAGCATACTTGGGATGAAAAAGACTTTGGACATAAGACAGGCTTCAGCACCTGAGGCTTGGGCTTGTTTTGTGGTTTGGTTTTTTGTTTTTGTGACTCTTTCATTGCCAATAGAGATAAAAACAGTTAAGTGCTTAGAACTGTTGGAGAATATTAGGGACAGTTTTCAGTGGGCATGTTCAGTCCCTTTTCTGAACACAGGTACTGCAGCTGTAAAGGTACAGGCAGTACCTGGCATATTTGGGATGTGCACAACTTGGTCATGTCTGACAGTTTTGGTTTCTTAACTGTTCTTTGTGCAGTGGACATGAAAGGTGGGTACAGTCTAGTGATTGATGCTTTGTGAGAAGAACTGATTGACAAAAGGTTCAAACTCTGCTCCTCTTCACTCAGCAGGAGGAAAACTGAATACACCAAATACTATGTCTGTTTGCACTTGGGAGAACAAATGATTCAGAGCATCCAAGAACTAGATCCTCCATTAGCCAGCAGCTTGAGACGTCCATGTCTTTACTTGCTTGTTGAATTGCTCTACAGAAATCCACAGCCACTCCACTGGTGTGACCTGCCCTTTTGTGGTCACTGCACTACCACATCAGGTAGCAGGATGGGCTCTGCCAGCCTCTCTTATTAAGTACTGTGGGTTTGCAGATCTTACTGAGTTTTGCTCATAACTTTGGATTTTTTCATAAAACAACTGTGAAAAGAGCTTTATACTGCCTGCCTCCTTTTCAAGACTACCTTGCAAAAATGTTTCCGAAGTTTGTCTCATCTGGTGTTGATCACCTGCACTGGGAGGTCAACAAATTTGCAGCCCACAACTTGTTTTCCTGTAAAAATCTGACTCTGCAAGGTATGTATGTGATATACAGCCTCTGTAGTGACATGGGAGTCTACCATAAAAGAATTTTTCAAAAACTCCATCTCTTTGTGTTTCTGTGCTAGTTGTCCCTATTTTCTTAAAAGAGCTAAAATTTTAGCTGGAATCCTATGTATCTTATTTAGGAGAGTCTGCTTTTAGCAATGACAGAATTTGTGTTGACCTTTTTGTTACTTAACTTCCCTCCTTTGTCTCTAGTTTGTATTTCAGGGGGTCCCCCTGTGTTTTCAGCACTGCAGCTCAGCAGAGAAGTACAGGAGATGAGTGTGGCCCAGAAGATCCCCGTGATGAACCCAAGCATCCTCTTTCTGACTGTGCCTTAGAGCACAAAGCCATCAAATTGGAAGAACAAGTCCGGGATTTAACTGTGAGTATGCCACTGACAGTATCGTCGTTGTGTTTTGTTTGATCCCTTTGACTTGGTCTGTCTTTCAGCCCCAGGTTTTTCTGTGAGCTCTGTAACACGCTCACAACGCCCCTGTGCTATGGCAGCCTCCAAAGCAGCTGTGCTCCATGTGAGATGGTGCACTGTGAAAGTACAGTCTGCCTCCCCCAAAACCACCGTCTGTCAGCAGTACCTAGGAGCAAGACACTGCGAGTGTGTTCCTGGCAGGCAGAAGTGTATGTTCAAGATGGTCTGGTCGATTCTTTCACAGCACTGCGCAGAGGGAATGGCAGTAACTTTGTCATGACTAGCATCATGTGTGGTGTCACCCTGGATCCAGACTGTCACACGGAAGCACAAAATGGTAGGGGTTGGAAAGGACCTCTGGAGATTGTCTAGTCCAACCCCACTGCCAAAGCAGGTTCACCCAGAGCAGGTTGCACCGGAACATGTCCAGGCAGGTTTTGAAAGTCTCCAGAGAAGGAGACTTCACAACCTCTTTGGGCAGCCTGTTCCAGGGCTCTGTCACCCTCCCAGTAAAGAAGTTTTTCCTTAAGTTTAGGTGGAACTTCCCGTGTTCCAGTTTGTGCTCATTGCCTCTTGTCCTCTCACTGTGCACCACTGAAAAGAGACTGGGCTCATCCCATTGATAACCATCCTTTAGGTATTTATGAACATTGGTAAAAATCTCCTCAGCCTTCTCCAGGCTAAACAGCCCCAAGTCCCTCAGCCTTTCCTCTTAAGAGAGATGCTCCAGTCCCCTCATCATTTTTGTAACCCTCTGTTGGACTCTCTCCAGTAATTCTCTATCCCTCTTGAACTGGGGAGCCCAGAACTGGACACAATACTGCAGATGTGGCCTCCCTAGGGCAGAGTAGAGGGGGAGGAGAACCTCCCTCTACCTCCTGGTCACGCTCTTCTTAATACATCCCAGGATGCCATTGGCCTTATTGGCCACAAGGGCCCATTTCTGGCTCATGGTTAACATGTTGTCCACCAGGACTCCATGGAGCTGATTTCTGGGAGTTCAGCCCCTCACCTGCACTGGTGCAGGGGGTTATTCCCCCTCAGGTGCAGGAGTCTTCTCTTGCCCTTTTTTGAACTTAATAGGGTTCCCTCTGCCCAACTCTCCAGCCTGTCCAGAAGGAAAGTCCT
Organism: Megaceryle torquata; assembly: GCA_024611175.1. Classification (NCBI taxonomy): domain Eukaryota; kingdom Metazoa; phylum Chordata; class Aves; order Coraciiformes; family Cerylidae; genus Megaceryle; species Megaceryle torquata. Next base: position 76,396 of record JANIJG010105238.1, on the reverse strand, counting down.
CTTTAGTGACAGTGGTATGGTAGAAATTGTAGGGATCATGTTCTAGGGACTTTGAAGAGCAGATGTGACTAAGGAGAGGATTAAATACTGCAGCACCGGGCGATTCTGGAGATAATTGTTCTCAGAATACAACTGCACCAAGCAACAAATGAGCTGCTTGTAGATCTGTTGCTGAGACTGCCAACTTGCCTGCTGGAGAAAGGAGTGTCTGAGTGAGTCATGTGAAAAGCAGCAGCATGACAGCACTGGCTTCAACTGAGCTGTGCTCTGAATACGTCTGGCCTTCACTGGGGTCTTTTGAGGGAGTTGCAGTTGTGTTGATTAATCAACAGGAGCGGGACTTGGGTTTGGCTGTAATGAAAACCCAGGAGCTCAGCACAACCTTCTGATGTGAAATGGGCTCTTTTTAAAGCATTGCTAAGGGATTGCAGACGGTCAGGAAATGGATTTTACCTCCTTGTTTGAAGTCTCCCCTTATTATTGTGGTTACAGGAGCGATACCGGAAGGCCTTGGCAGATTCTGAGAATGTCCGAAGAAGAACGCAGAAGTTTGTGGAAGATGCCAAGCTCTTTGGTAAGCAGAGTGAGGCAGAGCTGCATTACTGCAGTGGCCTAGCCTGCCTGACTGTAAAATGCTGATCAACAGCTTTTCTCTCCCCCAGAACAGACCTCGTTCGTTGTAAAGTCTGACAGGATGTTTGCCTGGACTCTTGGTGTCTGGGCTTACTCACTGTATTTTCTGTATATCCAGCTGTGTCCTATCAGGTTTACCTCAGTGATTGTTTTTGGTTTTGTTTTTGTTTTAATAAAATGGGCCCTGTGCAGTTGAGTGTAGTTCTGCTGACCTGGCTGAAATAACAGGCTCTTCTGTATGCTAGAGGATTGGCTCTGGCAGGGTGTATTTCATACTCTTAGCTCTGTCATCAGGCTGTGATCTCCATTACTATATTAATAGGCTGTTAACAGCCTCTTCTCTTCTGCTCTGGCTTTTAGGAGGTAGATCCTGCCTGGGACAAAGCTTGCCAATTACTATGTCAGATGTTCTTTAAAATTGATATAAGAAATATTTTAGCATCGGTGAAGTGAGCTGAATTTGTAGCTTTAGCAACAGGGGCAGCTGGAGGGGAAAAAACCTGCTGTTTAATCATTGCTCTCTATCAGCACCATCTCTGAGAATGAGAAACTGTTAACTCTCCACAGCACATGAATCTCTGAAGGTTCTTTGTTACTTCTGGTAGCTGCTGTATTTTTCCTATGGTTCTACCCGTTGTGCTTTAAAGTGGCTGTTGAGTTCTGGGGTAATCAGTGCTGTTGGTTTTGAGAGGTTTTGTTTTTAGATGTACATTTCCTGAATGAGTCTTGATTTTGGCAGTCTGCAGATCACTACCCATGTAACACTAAAGCTTTGGCTACAGGTACAGAAGATACTCTGCTCTCACTAAAGTAACAGTTCAAATCAATTAGCAGCTTTAAAGGTGCTCTCAAACTGCTGTGACTTTGTGCCTGTCATTGGTGCTGGAGCTCTGTACGTTCTGAGAACTGCCCTTTATTTACTTTTTGCTTCTTTGTTCCCGTAGGGATCCAGAGTTTCTGCAGGGACCTTGTGGAGGTAGCAGATATCTTGGAGAAAACTGCTGAGAGCGCCGCAGAAGAAGCAGAGCCGAGTAATCCAAATCCAACCTTGACGAAAATCTACGAAGGCCTCTCTCTCATAGAGGCTAAATTACAAAGTGTATTTGCCAAGCACGGCCTTCAGAAGATGAACCCTGTTGGTGGCAAATATGATCCATATGACCACGAAATAGTCTGCCATGTACCAGCTGAGGGAATGCAGCCGGGCACAATCGCACTGGTGACTCAGGATGGCTATAAACTCCACGGTCGCACTATCAGACACGCACTCGTCGGCGTGGCGGTAGAGTCACAGGAATGATGTGGGCTCACTCATTGGCATCTGGGACCTTCCTGAGCTGAGGACCCCTCAGCACCCAGTCACAGCTGCAGCTGCATGTCTTTACTTATTTATTAAGCTAGGTTCGTATTGTATGTTGGCTTCTTTATAATGTGTGCAGTCATTTTGCCATTAATTCGAAGGTACTTGTATATTTAATAATCCTTTTTGGAGTACGTGGAGTAGTACTTAGGAGTCCTGCTATTTGTCAGAAATGTGGCACTGTAGCCCCTTTCTGCATTGCTCATTTCTCCATTAAGACTTGCATGAGGAATAGGGGAGATATGGGAGAGAAAGGGAAATTCTCTGAGAGCTAAGGAGTCTTATCTTCCAGTTCCATCTCTGAGACAGACTCATGCAGTGGCCTTCAGGAGAGTAACTTCTCTGCCTCAGTTTCCTTATCTGTATTAAGGGAATAGAATAATACTTACTGACCTACCTCACAGGGATGTGGTGAGGCTTTTTCTTTGCAGAGCACTCAGAAGAGGAAAAGCCCAAAGGGATGAGTATTATTATCAGGCTGGTTTTGGTGTCTTCCCTTATCCCCAGAGCCCTCAGGTGGAGATAAAGATGTTCTCTTGAAATGACATTTAGGGGCAGCTTTTTCATATGTCACTTCAGGAAAACAATCCCAAATTAATGAATTCTCTGTTGTACTACAACTGAATAAGGGATGAGGTTTTAAAAAAGAGTTCAGTTGTTAGGTCAAGTGAGCGTGTCAATATTTGTTCTCCACGTAAAATTTCAGCTTACTTCGTTGTTCCTAAAGCTAAAACAGGGAATAGTGGTTCTTGGTGGAGACAGAAAATGGTTCTAAGATTTTTTTTTTCTCCAACCAAAAAGTGTATCTTAGAGGAGAGTAATTTCTCTTCCCCAATGGATATTTGTGCAGCTTTCAAGCATGATAAACTATATGCTGTTTCTTGCAGCTGCTGGCAAAACGGAGATGTGCCCTTAAGCAGGAAATCTGGACTGTTTTATCTTCTAAGCTCTCCAGTAGCAGTACTCAAATAACACTGACTTCCAGTTCACATTCAGATTCTACTTTTACGTGGTCATAGTAAATAGTAAACCTTCTGGGTTTTGATGGAAGGGAAAAAACCTTTTCTACTAAAAGTCTCAAGTGCCCTTGAACCAAATTTAGCAGCAGTGACAAGAAAGCAAGAGAAGCAGAATGCTGAGAAAGCGAAAGCTGACCTTAAGCCATCCTCTTAGTTGGAGACATGTTGTTGTCACAGCATGGCAGATGTATTTCCCAGTGGTTCTTTTGCCTGGGAGTCCATTTATCTCATCTGAAAGGATGCAGTCGCTGAGTAAGATCAGAATTTAACCCTTTACAGAGCAGCAAGTAGTATAATGGCAGAAGAGTTATATAAACCAGCCTATGGTCTGCACTACACGAAACGAAGACAGGAATGATTGTTTCTTACTGATTTGTTAATTCCTGCCTCTTTACTTTCTGGAGTTGGATCTGTGGCCTAGCAGTTAACTGAGATCCACTTCCAAAAATTCTTTACTTATGGTGGATGCCACCACTGGTTTGGAAGAAAGCTTATTCTTCTCCCATTCCTTTACAGGCTTCAGTTACATAAACCTTTTGTGGTGGACTTCAAGATTACTGCAGCCTTCAGTTAGCAGCTGTCAACAGTCTTTCACCTGGGGAGACTATGTGCAGCTAGTTGGTGTCATTCCAAAAATTTAAGGAAGATGCACATTTCTGATATGCTCCGTGCAAGCTGCTTTGGTGACAGCTGTATGGGGGTGACTCAGTAGTGAATACTTTCTGAAGTGTGGTTTTCTGACTCTCTGTACTTAGGATTTCAAACAGGTACTTGAGATTTCAACCCTGAACCAGCGCTTCATGGCAGCCTTAGATCATTTTGGACAAGCCTCTTGTTCAGTGCTCTTGTTTTATCATGTTGGAAATTGCAGAGGTAGACAGGACTTTTGTTCATTGTTTTGCTGGTGTACATGCTGATTGGGTCACCAGCTGATGCTGTTACTCAAGACAAAAAACGGGTAAAATACAAAATCTGGCAATGCAAGTCTTGCTGCTCTGCCTCAAGACCGCAGCCTGTTCTGAGGAAACAGTGTCTTGAGCTGGAAGGAGCGTGTGGGTCCCCTCTGCCTCTTCAGCCTCTCCTGTATCAGCTGAGTCTTGGAAGTGTGAGGGGAGAGCTAGTTATGGAAACTGACTTTGAATGTGAAGCTTTATTTATAAGGAACTAAACAAAGGCATTTTACATAACAGGTAGTTTTCCTTCATAGGAAGGCTGCAGCTTACCTGAGCTGGGTTTAAAAGTAGTGTGTGACCAGAAGTGATGGGATCCAAATCCTCTCTAAGCTGACCCATGCAACCACTGGACTGTGAAAGTATATGGCAGCTGCTTGGTCCACCTGCAGACTATTTGCCAAGCCTGCCTGTCTCTTCAGCTAGTATTCACCCATTTTTGCCTTAAACAAATACCCTAAAATGCACTGCAGACCTTCTGTCTGTGCTTGGAGGTTACCGATTCTGCTTGTATATCTGGGATCTGCTTTCACTGAAGCACTGTTTTGTGGCTAGAGGAGGAATCTGAGGGATCCAGTTCCTGGGCAGTCTTTCTCACCCTCCCACAGGCCCTGTTTCATTTTGAGCATTTTCCCAGTTCATGCCCTAGGTTTTTTTTTCAGTCTATGAAACTTCTACAGGACCTTATCAGGCTTCTATGATGCAGTCATTGCTTAGAGACTCTTTTACAGGTGTTACCAAAGAGATAAGTACTGTAGCTGTTGTTTGTCCTGGTTTCTGCTTCCTTTGAATCATGAAGTGAAAATTAAATAACCAAATGTGGATTCCATCACAGAATCCAGATTTCCTAGGCAAAATGTGATTCTCTTGCCTTTCAAGCACACTTAATGATCTCTTTTGTCAAGGATGAGATTGCATAAGGGTGGACTGAACTTCTCCCTTGTAGGTTCTTGATCCCTTGTCTGCCCAGTTTGTGTGAAGCTTGCACCCTCAGCACGGTGGGGCAGAGCCCCCGTGGTGCAGTTCCGTTGCACTCTGCAGAGCTACACCAGAGAAGAGACAGACCCATGAGCTTTCTCTCTCCAGTCACTTTATTCAGTGGCTGTTCAAAGGACACAGGAGTACAGGAGAGGGAGTGTCACGTACCTCTTAGTCATTTCTACTCCCTTTGCCCAGCCATGAACTGAAGAGCTGGGAATGCAGACAACTAGATCAGACGTGCCTGTGATGGTTGTGTGTGGACCTGCATTTCTGCCCCCGGGCAGTGGGCAGCCCCACTCACTGTGGGCCTTTGCCTTGTTCTGTGACCTTGCTGTATCCTGTCAGTATTTGAGTTGAGCTCCTGGATAAGTCTCCAGTAGCACTGTCTCATGAGTGTGGCAGCATCTTAACTCTGATCAGGAGCAGTGCAGAATGTGAATGTTGCTTTGTGAACCTTAAATTCTCAGTGCTTCATCAGCAGAGCTTCTGTTGAGAGACAGCTGTGATAAATCAATAGCTATTAGCAGTTCTTTAATTTTAAAAAAAATGTATTTAAGTTTTATATTGTGAATATTGTAGGGTGGTTTTTTTTATTATTATTATTTTATTTTAAAGCTTGAGATGTTTTGATATTACTTGCAAAGTCAAATGAACAAAGTGTTGCTAATCTCCAAAAATCTCAGTCCATTTGGTTGGGGGGAAACCTGTATATATTGTATTATTTTGTGTTTCTCTGCTCTTCGTTTACCCAAAGGTCCTGCCTGTATGAAAGACAAGAGACTGAAGTGTGGGAGTGGTGCAAGTAATTGACAACAACATTTGAGTTAATGTTGGAAAGCGCTGATTTCCTCTAGATGTCCAGATACAGTCCGTTTGCTAATTAAAAAAAAAAAAAAAAAAAAAAGGCAGTTGCTTCTTTTTCCTTTTTCCCTGTCCCAAACTGCTGCTCATTCCAACTTGCACACCGATGGGGTGGGACTGCAGGTTGAAAGGTTTCTTGCTATTCCTGATCCAACTGTCTAAAATAAGGGCTATAGTCCCTGGCAGTGCTTTGTGGAACATTTTATTAGCAGTGCTTTGGGTGGAAGCAATGTGTGTGCGTGTCATCTTTCCTCACACAGGTGACTTGTCTGGGGTTCTGCACAGATCAACTGCCCGGGTGTCATCCTCTGGTGCTTCCATATCCGTGCCTGCTCCTGTTCCTTGTCAGTCTGCTTGTGGACCATTGTGTGGAGGAGGAATGAGCTCTGCCAGCCTTTGGTAGTGGTTCGCTCTGCAGAACTCTGCTAGCAGTTGAAATTTTGATAGCTGTTTTTATTTTTGCCATTTTGTTCTCAGCTTCTCTTTGCTGCGTTTTTGTGCTTTGGCGTGCAGTGTGTTGTGGCAGGCGTGTGCTGTACTGGCAGCTTAATATACAGTGTGTATTAACAGTTGTGGTAGCCACAGGTGGGTTGCAATTTTGGGGATTTGTTGGAGAAAAGGACAGGTTTTTCTGCAGGGGAGTGGTTGTAACAGATCTCATTCTCCTTTTCCTTCATCCTCTGCAAAACCAGACAGGCATCCATTCCTGGTTTTGCCTTAGTCTCCTGACAGCAGTTGCCATGTTGGTGGTTGGGCCTTGCTTGTCTTGTTCTCCTGAGGCTCTGAATGCCCCTGGGTGCTGCTCACTAGAAAAACAAACAAAAAAACCCCCAAAACAACCAAACAAACAACCAAAAAACCCTTTGCAGAAGTTCACTTAAAAATGGCCTTTCTGGGGTGAGATCTAAATGTTTTCACTAAAGATGTGCCAACAAAGTCCCTTGTGATCACAGAGGTTCTGTCCCATTATAGGGCTCGTCCTTATTCTGCCTGATAGGTGACGTTGGCTGTGCTGCGTGTCGGTGAGGTTGGCTGTGCTCGATGCTGGTGGCTGTGACGTTGGCTGTGCTCAGCATTGACTAACCAGTCCAGACCAGGAAATAGTGCTGCCTGCTGCTGTTGTAAGTAATTTCTGGCTCTGCTGGTTTTTCTCTCCAGCAACAGTGAGATTTGGGAGTTTTCAAACCACAGCCACCTCCATGTGCAGAAAAGCACTGGAGCTTGTGAGCATTCAGGTTATGGCATGGTGTTGCAGAACACCTGTGAGCAGGGCCAGGTCTGCCGTGAGGGGGAAGCCATCAGGAGCAGGATTCACCTGGACTCCTCAGAGCCTTGCTGCATGTACTCCTTGTCAACCACAGCCATGATGAAATGGGGCCAGTTAAGAGCTTGTTAAAACCTGAGGCATGCTACAAAGATGTTGGTGTGCTGTGTTTTAAGCAGCTTTGGGAACGTTGCTTCACTGCCCTGGTGGGTTCGTGCTGCCCGTTGTAAGGACTTGGGTGAGCTGAGCAACAGCAGTTTTTGTCTGTGGCCCCCTAAAATGTTCACACCTGAGTTTCTGGGCTGTGTGTGCTCCCCCATTCAGAAGCAGCTCCTGAGAAAGAGGTGGCCTGTCCTTATGGTGTGTTTCTCCTAAGATGAAGTTCAGATGATGGATTCTCAAACTAGACTTTGTCACTTGGTCCTGAGCCAGCCCTGGGCTACAGCAGGCTCTGGGTCTGTAATTACAAGTCCTACCTGTTCCAGAGTTTTGGCTCAGTCTTTGCTATCCTTTGTAATCTGAGCAGCAGCAGTTCCCAGAGGTGATTCCATGGTGCAGGCTGCTAGCTGTGGGACACCTTGTTCTGCCCAGGGCAGAAAGTGCAAGCAAAAGCTTGAAATGCCCTGGCTGGTGCATGACCCCTGCAGGATCCAGCCTGCTTCCCTCAGCTGGGTATTGAGCATCGTGTGCTGTTGCCTGTGCACAGGCAGAGCACGCGGAAAATGTGTTCAGGCAGCAGCTTGGCCCAAGCACTGCACTAAGGAGGGAGGTGCTGCTGGGGGCAGCTCCTGTGTTTGGGACCTTGGTTCACTGTTGGGTTGATTGTGAGTGGGGTGCTGCTGAGCATCCAGGGGGACGTGGGTGTGAGGAACAGAGGGCACCGGAGGTCATCAGTGTGGCTGTGCCTAGGGTGGTTCACATGCCACAGCCAGCACCTCTGGATGTTGAGGATCTCTTGTGATCCTCAGGGTCATTCTTTGAGGATGAGTATGTTCCTGGTAAGCCTGCTCATGGGCCATCGTGTGGAACGCTGGCTGCCAGCCTGTGGTGGTGGTTCATTCTACAGAACTCTGCTAACAGTTGAAATCTTGGTAACTGGCTTTATTTTTGCCATTCAGTTGTTTCACAGCTGGAGGTCGGGTCTCACAGGGCTGCTTTTGTACGACTGCTTTGTTCCCGGTGAGCCTGGAGCCGCCTCTGCCCCGCTTCCCTGGAGCCGGGAGCGGTGCGAGGCTGCGCGCATCGCCCCGCTCCCCGCTGGCTCCGGGCCCGCCGCCGGGAGCCGCTGCCGGGCGGGGCGGGGCGGGGGCCGAGCCTGCGGTAAGGGGCGGGCCGGGCTGGGCCGGGGCGGTCGTTGCCGGGACCCGCTCTCCGCGCTACCGCCGCGCCATGGCCCCGCAGCCCGCCGCGCTCATCCTGCCGGCCCTCGCCGCCCTCCTGGCCGCCGCCGCCGCCGCCCGCGCTCCGCCGCGTAGCATCGGTAGGAGCGGGGATGGGGGATAGTACGGGCTGGGTGGGGAAGGGGGCACTCATCCCCGGTACCGGCGGCACCCGGCCTCCTCCTTCCTTCCCTGCCTGCTTGCCTGCCTCCGGGGTGGGAGAGGGCAGCTCCGGCACCGCTCCATGGCGGGAGCACGGCGTGCTGCGATACGTCTCCTCTGCATCTCCCCCCTCCGGGCATCCCCGCTGCATCTCCCCCCGCCCCTCCCGGCATCCCCGCCGGCTCCCCGCTTCATCCCCGCCCTCACACGCGGAGCTGGCCCCTTCCCCGCAGCGGCCGGGCAGCTCGGGAGACGGGGCGGAGGGCAGCGGAAGCCTCCTGCTTTCCCAGACTGCGCTGCTGACCCGGCCGCCTTCACCACCCTCTGCCGACAGCCGTGGTGGGCGCCGGGCTGGGCGGCTCGGCCGTCGCCTACTTTCTGCAGCAGCACTTCGGGCCGCAGGTGCAGCTGGATGTGTACGAGCCGGCGGGCGTGGGTGGGCGGCTGGCCACCGTCACCGTCAACAAGCAGCAGTACGAGAGCAGGGGAGCCTCCATCCACGCCCTCAGCCTCCACATGCAGGACTTTGTCAAGATCCTGGGTGAGTATGGCCACCCCAGCGCCTACTCCCTGAGCCGGGGTGGGGGGGGAGTGGGGGCTGCTTCCAGATCCACCTCTGCACCCCAGGCATGCGGCTACCCTCTTCCTGTCCCTGCACCCTAGTCCTGTTGTGTCCTGGAAGAGAAAGGGACGAGGTGGCCCAGCAGAGTGTCAGGGTGAGGTGTCCATGTGGAATCAGTATGCATGGGGAGGTTGCTCACAAACTCCCACCAGTTTGTCCCAGTAGGCATCAGCAATTCTATGAGGTGCCCCAACACAGAGGATCAAGCTGGGGTCCCAGTGCCCTGGGGTCTCACACTGCCTGATGCTCCTGCAAGAGTGTCTTTTCCCATGTCCCCGCTGCTGTGGTGTTTGGCGCTGGCCTTCCCCAGCAGTCAGCCAGCCCCAGGGAGATGTGCCAGTCCCCCCTCTGCTCCCCACAGGCCTCAAGCACCGGCGTGATGTGGCAGGGAAGAGTGCCATATTCAGTGGGGAGCACTTCGTCCTGGAGGAGACCGACTGGTACCTACTCAACCTCTTCCGGCTCTGGTGGCACTATGGCATCAGCTTCCTGCGCCTGCAGATGTGGGTGGAGGAGGTGATGGAAAAGTTCATGAGGTAGGAGAGCCCATGGGGCTGAGGGACAAAGGGGACCTTCCCCAGCATCAGGGCATCACCACGTGCCCTGTGCTCCTGTCCCCTCCAGGATCTACAAGTACCAGGCACATGGCTATGCCTTCTCCAGCCTGGAGGAGCTGTTGCGCTCACTGGGAGGTGATGCCTTCATCAATATGACGCAGCGCTCAGTGGCTGAGTCCTTGCTGGAGGTGGGCGTCACGCAGCGCTTCGTGGACGACGTCATTGCGGCCGTCCTGCGCTCCAGCTACGGGCAGTCAGTGCTGGTGCCTGCCTTTGCAGGTGAAATGGGGAACCCTCTCCCCTCCCCGTGTGACTCTCCTTCCCTGCATCCTCTCTGCGGCCAGGCTCTTGAGCCACCGTCCTCTTCCTCTCCCCAGGAGCCATGTCACTGGCGGGGGCCCAGGGCAGTACCTGGGCAGTGGAAGGAGGCAACAAGCTGGTGTGTTCAGGTCTGCTGAAGCTGACCAAAGCCAACATCATTCCGGCCAGGGTGATGGGCATCTCTCTGCACAGCTCGGGTGAGCCTGGATATTGGGTCTGCTCTGGGTGCCACTGGTCTGGGTGAAGCAGGGTGGGAGGTTGTTGGATGTAGGTTGGGGATGCTGGGGCAGAGAGAAAGTATTAGGAAGCTGAAGAGCATCCTGGACCTGGTAAAGCATTTGGGCAAGGGCCTGGTGTCCATCTCTTCCCCTTGTTTGATCTGGTGGGTACTCTGCAGTATAGACCTTGGCCCTGAGGTTCCCCTCTCTCCCTCCTGAGGTCCCTCAGGTCTCTTCTATGGCTGCATCCTTGTTGCAGGCTTGCTCCCCCATCCAACACAGCAGAAATGCTGGATAGCTGGGATGTGGGGTATGGGCTGTGCTGCCCCAGTCCTGTATGCCTCACTAGGCTGAGCTTCTCTGGAAACTTTCTCCCACAGTCTTGATACAATCTTCTTTCCACTGCCCTAAAGCATCAGCAATGCATCCATAACCATCAGAGGCTATGGTCCAGCACTGGTATACTGGAAAACCAGGGGATGGAGGCTGTGCAAGAAAGAAACAAGGGCCAGGGCAATACCACTTGTGTATTAGGGCTACTCCTAACTGTCTACCATCTTGTTTCAGAGGGGAGAGCCCTGTACCAGGTGCACTACGAGGGCAGTGAAGGCCAGGGCTCAGCTTTCTATGACATGGTGGTTGTGACAACTGCCCTGCACTCCAGCCAGAGCAACTTCACCTTCGAGAACTTTGAGCCTCCCATCGCTGACTTGCCTGGAGCCTTCCAGCCCTCCGTAACCTCTGTGGTTCACGGCTACCTCAACTCCTCCTATTTTGGCTTCCCCGACCCCAAGCTCTTCCCCTTTGCCAGCATCCTCACCACTGACACCCCTGATCTCTTCTTCAATGCCATGGACAACATCTGTCCTGTCAATATCTCAGCAGCTTTCCGTCGCAAACAGCCCCAGGAGGCCGCGGTGTGGCGTGTCTTCTCCCAGCAGCCACTGGACAAGCAGCAGCTGAAGACCCTCTTCAGATCCTACTACTCGGTACAGGTGACAGAGTGGCAGGCGTATCCCCGCTATGATGCCACCAAGTCCCTCCCACCCATTGTACTCCATGAAAACCTGTTCTACCTCAGCGGTGTGGAGTGGGTGGCCAGTTCCATGGAGATGATAGCGGTGGCAGCCAAAAATGTGGCCCTGCTGGCTTACAACCGCTGGCATCAGGACCTGGAGAAAATTGACCAGAAGGACTTGATGCACAAGGTGAAAACTGAGCTGTGATGCCCAGGGGAGGCGGTGGGCTGGGAGCTTCTGCGTGGAGTAGCTTGGGGAGTATTTATTGCCTTGGGGACACCAGGGGGTTTGGGGCTGGGGAAGAAGGGACAGGCTGTGTCCTGGATGACTTGAACATGCATCGCCTTCAGGAATACAGTCCCTGCCCAGGGCTGCTGTGTGTCTGTACCGTGTGCCTCCATCTCCTCATCCCCCTCCCCAGGCTCTGCTGGAAAGGAACCTGTGCCTTTTTCTGTGAAAAAAAGGTCACTGTGCATCTGTGTTTGGGAGAGACCTCAGGGTTTTTCAAGGACGAGGCTGTCTGGCGTCAGCAGCAGATGGGTCCCCTTCCCCAGCTCCCTCCTCAGCCTCTCCTGCTTTCCTGGCTTTGTCCCTGGGAAACTCAGGGTAGGGGTGGGAGGTTCTGTGGTCTCTCCCATGGCACATGTGCATGGAGCGTGGCCCTGCATGCTGGCCTGATGCCCTGGGGATGGGCGTGCAGTGTGGGCTGTCAGATCCTGGCTTGCAGAGAGAGGTGCTGCTGCCAAGTGCTCCCTATTTCCAAGGGTGTCCAGGCTTCCTCGAGCCTTGTCTCTGTTGTGGGGGCCAGAAGAGCCTCACTAAGGAAGGCTGGGCAGCACCTAGCCCCGGGCAGGCAGGGCTGAGGGGCAGCACGATGGGCTGAGGCAGGAGGTGGCTCAGACAGGGGCCAGCAATGCACTTTATTGAAGACCTCAGAAGCCACCCAAACCACCATCCACTTGCCCCACTCCCTGGGCTGACTGGTCCAGCGCAGAGGGAGGACTGGTCACCCCCAGAGCTGTTGCCCTGATGGAGTGAACAAAGGCAAAGGGGGACTTTGGGGAGGGAAGAGGCCTCATCCTGCCCAGCTGGAAGGACTGGCAGACAGCTGCCTCCCTCCTTCCCCCAGCTCGCTCTGCTGAGCACCTCCCGGGAGCTGTGCGGGCTCAGGATGGTGTCTCACTGAAAGGCTGGCCACAAGACTGCAAAGCTGGGTCACTTGCAGGGGTTGCCCCCACACTGTGTGTTCCCAGAGTGGCTGCTTGTACTGAGGCTGATGAAGTCTGCAAGGAAATTTTGGGGAGCTCTTGGAGCTGCCACCGCCTTGCACAGGCGTTCTCCTTGCCCTGATGCTCAGGTGGGTGACCCCCTCCCCGAGGGCTGGGCAAGCTTGGAAAGCAAGAGAAAGCTGGTTAGATGCCCACAGGTAGCTGCAAGGGTTAGCTTTGCAACCTCAGAAGATGCAGGTGCAGCCCACAGCAATGGTCTCCATGACCATCTGGTACTTCTTGTGACACTTCTTCCCAGAAGGCTTGTGCCCTGCCTCACCTGGCACCTGGCAGAGCAGCCGGCGGACAGGCAGCCGGCTGTAAATGGGAATGCTGGCCATGGTGCGATCCTCCTGCATTGTGAAGGGGTTAATGCAGCCAGTGCAGAGGCATTGGGCCTCGGGGATGTCTGCTGGGATCCGTGTTGCATCGTGGTTTATGCTGGAGGAGAGGGAAAACAAGACAAAGCTGGAGAGATGGTGAGGTGGGGGTGCAGTGTTTGTCTGGGTATGGGCCGGACAATGCTTCCACAGGGTGAAATGTGCTGCGTGCATCACCCCCCTCAGCAGCCACCACACCCCCGTGATGCTGGAGCTGTGGCTGCTGTGGCACAGAGTCACCATACATGTCCCCGAGGACCCTACCCCAAGCTCACCTGTAGGCCCAGGGGGACAGGCTCCTCCGATTGGACCTCCAGAGCCTTAAGTTGACCTGGCACTTGGTGTCACCTGGCTCAGAGCTGTTCTTCAGCTGGCGTACCATGTCCTGGATGCTGCGCTCGTAGTCTGCCATGGTGGTATAGGGATCATCTGGGGCCCAGGCGAGGGCAGGGGTGGCTGTGGAGGGCCGTGCCAGGCCCCTTCTCCTGCCCTTTGCTGCCTTGCTTTGGTCCTTTGCTTCAGGGACCAGGACCATGGCAAAGGTGAAGATGCAGAGGAGAAGCTGAGGAGGAAGGAAGATGGTGCAAGGCTGCAGCCTGCAGGGCTGGCATGAAAGGAGTGCTTTCCCACCTCCCATGGGTCACTGGGTGATGATGGGGCCGCATTGACTTTAGGGTGACATGTGCAACCCCCTAAGGGCAATGCTGGCCTGGGGGTGAGACCCGTGGAAACACGAGGGCAGTTTGCAAGGGTGGTGGGCACATGGTTGTGGTGAGCCCCAAGCCTCAGCTTATGTGTGTGGCTGTAAATCCCCTCGCTCTGGTTGCAGCTGGAAGTTTGTGTTGCCTGAAGTGCCTCTGCCTGTGCTGCCTGAGCTGTGCCCAGTCCCTCCCCTATCCACCCCAAGGCAGCTGCATGCTGGGAGGGATGGGTACAGCTCAGACTGTACCTGGACAGCCTCTGGTTTAAAAGGAGCTTTAGAGATGACACAGTCAAGAATGGGATCTTTATCCAAACCCTCCTCTCCCTCCCTCTGTGCTCTGAGGATGGTAAGAGAGAAAAGAAAGATGCTTTTTCCTTTCCTTCTCCCTCCGGCCTCGTGGGGCCGAGCTCCCGTGTGCCGACACCCGGCAGGCTGCCCAGCAGCGAACAAAGTTGCTTTCTGTATCCTGCTCCCTGCTATTCGTGTCCCTGCAGCCGGCTGCAGGCAGCCCCGCACCCTGCCTGCATCCCACAGCCCTGTCTGCCATCCCATGGCCCTTCCCGTGGGTGTGCGATGTCCCGGGGCAGGGACCACTCTGCTGGGGCTGTTTTCCCCTTCCAGTGCCAGACTGTCCAGTCGGACTATCGTGGCTTTGCTCTTGGAAGCTGTTGCATCCCCACCGTGCCAGGCGTGGGAGCAATGGTCCTGGCAGGCCACAGCGTGCATCTCCAAAGCAAACAAACCCAGGTAGCCACCCGTAAACCAGCGTGCAAATAATTCGATTAAAGAAGGGAAATGAGAAGCAAGCCCTGAGCTGCCGTGCAGTCACCTACCAGGTTTGGAGCCCTCTCCATCGCTGTGGAGGGGCTGCCGGCTGCCGTCCTGCAGTGTGGCTGGCCCCAGCGAGCTGCCGAGCTAAAAAGGGAAGCCCCAGCCCCCGGCTGCGCTCGGCCGGAGGTGTGTCCGGTCCCCGAGGTGCCAGCGAGCCTCGGCGCCGGCAGGGCAGGGGGCCAGTGTGGTCTGGGACTCGGCCACCCGCCGCCTCCCCGGGCGCTGGCTCCACCTGCGGTGGCTGTGGGTGGTGGCGGGTCCCCTCAGCACCGGCCAGCCCGGAGAGGCTTGCGGGTCAATAACCTGCCCTGCGGAGAGGGGTTGGGCTCCTGTGGTGCCACCAGCATGGTCACAGCCCTATTTGGGCCAGGAGGGATTCAGCTGCTGGGCTGGGGATGCAGGGGCTTGCAGGAGGACCAGGGATGGGCTGTGCCCTGCGCTGGCATCGAGATATGTGGATAGTCTGGGACTGTCCTACTGTCCCTGGGTGGTCAGCTGAGATCCTGCCGTTATCCATGTGCCACCACCAACTCTGCCATCCCCAGAAGCCACCGGACCCTTCTGCCCAGCGGTGAGACAATGGCACTTCCTGCACTCCTGGCCTGTCTGTCTCCAAACCCTCTCCCTCTTGTTGTCCTTGAACCCGTCCCCAGCCCCTGGCAGCTCTGCTAGCGCCTGGCCTTAGGGCTGGGTCCCAGAGCTGAGGTGGTGGGTGTTAGTGGCATATGCTGTCCCTACCCAGGCCGCGCTGCCCTGGCTTCACAGGGCCGAGCACTGGTCTGCAGGTGCTGCGATGGGGGAAACTGAGGCACGGGAGTGCCGGCTGTGATGCCCCATCCCAGGGACTGGGGAAAAGAGGCCTCTCTCGGGAGGGGGCTTCGGGCATGGGCCCGAGGTCAGCAGCAGCCCGGCATTGCAGCCCCCCTGCCTGGGAAGTCCCTGTCCCTGCGGCGAGGCAGCCGCTGCGCCACACGATGGTGCTGTCCGCCCAACAGCACCGCCAGCCCTCCGTCCTTCCAGCCCGCATTCCTCCTCCGCAACCTCCCTCCCTGCATCCCTCCTCCCAGCCCTCCTCCGCAACCTCCCTCCCCTCCATTCCTTCCTCCCCTCCCTCCATCCCTCACGGACAGCCCCCGCTCCTCTGGAGGGGCCCTTTACATCCTTAGGGCTGATGACCCCAGAGGCCGGGCGGTGCTGAGGGGGCTGCTCCAGCTCTCTTCGGTGTTTTCTGCCTCCCCATTTCCTGCTCCCTTCCCGGCACCACGAGCTTCTGTGGCAGTACTGGATGCTGAATTTCCCTCTGTCTCCCCACTCGCTGTACATCTCCAGGGGCTTGAAGGCCTTTGTGTTTTGTAGGGCGGGGGAAAGTTCCACCTCCTTTTACCAGTCCATAAACTGGGTCTCTAGAAAACCCTGCAAATAGGGTAAGACTCATAGCACCCCCCAATTCACACAGCCCCTCTCCTCCCAGCCTGCCCATCCCCAGGGAAGCATCAGGGAAAGCAGCCGAGCTCCCAGCTGCTCCCACCCCCAGGGGAGCCCCAGCCCACAGTAACATCCCTAGGGACAGCGCCAGTGCAGTAGTGGAGGGCCTTTGCCATTCCCTTGGCTAAAAGGTCTGGTGCTGTGCACTGTGCACAGTGTGTCCCTTTTGTCACTTTGGGGACCTGGCAGAGGGGACCAGGCTGTAGCTGGAGCCCTGCAGCCACCTGCCTTTGTCACATCAGGCAGTATGGCAGCACCCAGCTCTTCACCACCAGCCTTTTCTGGGGTGCTGAGCATCTGCCTACACCCCAACAATTTCACCCCCTGTTCTGTGATCCCCCCCAAGAAAGGCTAGTGAGCAGCCCTGGCTCTGGGGCACCCAGAGGGTGCTGGGTGCCTGCATGTGCCGTGGCCGCCTGCGTTGTGTCAGCACTCGGCAATGCTGTTTACACATGAGAGAGGCTCAGAGGCATCCACACCAGCAGCCAATTACCCAGTTTTGATCTTTTTTGGTGAAAAGGAAACCAGGGCTTTACAGACATGGCCAAATTTGATAAGCTGGGGGTGGGGGAGGCGGGGGCGGGCACAGGCAGCTTTTCCTTGCTGGTCTTGTGTGAGGAAAAGGGATCGGGGTATGCGGGCAGCTGGGTTGCGCCCAGGCCCTGCATTCTGACAGGGATGGGATGGCCAGCGGGCTCCATATGCACATGTTGGCAATGGTGCCATCCTCATAGGATCAAGATGCACTGGGGTCAGCCCCACAGGGGGAGGCAAGGGACTAGGAAAGGCTGGAAACCCCTGCACAGCTTCCCTGTGAGCAGGCTGCCCAAAGGGGACAGGGGATGTGCTTTTGGCTTTTGTTGTACATTCTTATCCCTGCTACTTCCCCACTACATTTCCCCACTACCACGGGAAACTTGGGTGGAAAGCAGAGCCTGAAGAGTGGGACCAGGTGCCCAAACAGGCAGGAAGGGCCATGAAGATAGATTCTACCTGCCCCAAGTGAACCCAGGCATGTATTTTCCAGGGTTACCATCATGGGAACCAGTGCTGTGCCCCCAGCTGAGCTTGAGCTTCTGCAGTAGAGGGCTGCAGGGTGGTCATGCTGTGCTGTGCTGTGCTTGGCTGGAGAGATGCACTAGCCAGGGAGCATGTGACAGAGCACAGTACAGGCACTGCAGGTAAGGAAATATGGGGAATCAGACTACAGTTTCCATGCTGGCAGAAAATAGCTTTTCTCCTTTTTTTACAAGCAGGAATGTCCCTGCCAGGGTGGGAGCTGCTGGTGTGTGGTCTGCAGTACCCTCCACCCATGGTGGGCAGTGGACAGCATTGCTGCTGGTGCCATGCTGCAGGGTATGGCTGCTTCTTTCAGCATCGAGCCCAGATCCTCTGTGGGGTCTGTGAGGGCTCAGCACACCTGAGCACACACCCACCCACCCATGGGCCAGGCAGCCAAGGCCGGTGGGAAGCTCCGACACAGCTGCAGCACCTCCTGTCTGCATGAGCAACGTTTTCCACAACCGATGTAAGTGTGCCCCAGCAAGCTGGCCTCACCAGCCCAGCCCTGTGCTGTGGGGGGGAGGAAGGCTGGGACCAGGGGCCCCCTGCATCCCCCTGCTGCCCCCCGGCAGGTAGCAGCCGGCCGAGCCGGCAGCACAGCTCACATCCATATTTGCACAAAGGCCCCGCTCAGCGCGTGAGCAGCTCCACAGACGCCTGGGCCAAAAAGGCTTATTTTAAGCTTGCTGGAAAAAGAACATTGTTTGGTGGGAATTAACACACACACACCCCCCCCGTTCTCAAAAAAGGGAAAAACAAAAAGTGCTTAATTCTGCCGGCTCCTGCCGTTGTATAAACACACAGCCACAGCCTGGCTGGTGAGAGTGGCCAGGAATTTGTCACTGGCATTGAGAGGGGTCGGTGCTGTCCTGTGGGACACTGTCATGGGACACAGGCCTGTCCCCTGTTGTCCTCCCGTGATGCTGGTGCTGTCCCCAGAGTCCCCACACTGGTGGGAAGGGTTTTCCCATGGGAGGGAAGGGGCATTGCCCGATGTGGGTGCTATAGCCACAAAGCCACCCTGAGGTACAGGGGTGCTAAGGGAGCAGGAGGGGTGACTGTGGTGGTCACACAAGGGGCTGGACGAGCTGTCAGCAGCCCAGGGTCTTGCTGTGCCTGGGTTCTGCATCAAAGGACAGTATTATTTATATAGTCCTAATCCAGCTGTCTCAGCCGCCTTTCTGCCTTGTCGGGCGGGAGCTGGGTGATGCTCCAGCTGTCTGTAAATCACGCCCTTTGGATCACATGTGTGAGATAAGAGCCAGGCTTGGGTGGCAGGAGGCAGAGCTGTGCAGGGCTGTCCTTTAGGGATGGGGACTGCAGGGCCAGCAGCACCCCAGCCTGCCCACCCCTGGGCAGGAGGCTCACGAGGGGCCAGAGGCATCAGGAGAGTGGCTGCCAGCAGCACTGGGACGGTGCATGTCCAGCACATCCTGCCACGGTCCCAACAGCACATCCATCAGTCACCCAGCGTTTATAGCACGTCGCCAGTTACACAATCCAGATACACAGGTTCCTCCTGACCCCCTCCCCTCCTGCCTTTTTGTTTTCTTTTGCTTTCTGCTCTTGGAGACAGAGCACCTGATGGAAAAAAACCTGCTCTCCTGCTCCCCGTGCTGGAAACACCCGCTTCCTTCCGCCCCTGCCCAGCACGGTGCCTGGTGGGGTGCAGTCTCCTGGCTCCTGCTGCCCCATGTCTGGCTGGCCCTGTGGCTGCAGTAGGGA
This sequence comes from Megaceryle torquata, assembly GCA_024611175.1. Lineage (NCBI taxonomy): Eukaryota > Metazoa > Chordata > Aves > Coraciiformes > Cerylidae > Megaceryle > Megaceryle torquata. Next base: position 57,596 of record JANIJG010105238.1, on the reverse strand, counting down.
GGAACTGGAGGGGCTGGTGTGAGGACATGTCAGGAACGGACACTGGTCCCAGCAAGACCCCTCTGAGGGATGGTAAGATGCCCAATAGGCACGTGTCCCCATGCCCTGCTCCCTCCACATCCCCTGTGCTTGCCCTCCTGCCTTCCACAGCCCTTTTGAATCCTGAAATCAGTATGTACTGGCCATGCCCCACTACTTACCAGAATAGAGCATGGGTGAGTAATGCCTGCGTTTCCAAATAACTCAGTTTTGGTTGCCCCAAAAGCCTAAGGCAGTCAATGCACTTGTTGGACACCAACCCTGAACACTTTGGAGGGATGGCTGCATTTCGTGCTGGATTGGAGAGTTGAGACACAGTCCTGCAATGATGCCCTCTGCATTCTGGCTCCTGGCTGTGAGAAGGGCTGGCCCTTCAGCCCTGTGGGGGGCACACAGAGCAGCCTGAAGCCATTCCTGCTGCCTTCCCTGCAAGGCCAGGGAGCTGAAGGGAGCTCCCAGGGATATGCTTCCAGGGCAGCAATGCCCTCCAGGTCTGCGAGAAGAAAGCCTCTTATTTTTAGGACTTTGGTGGCTTTTGCTTGTGGGCAGGCATCCAAGTTCCAAGTTTCCCAGGGCACGGTAGAAGGCAGAGGTAAATGGAAAGCTCAACAGTGGCACTGACGTCTGCCCTGTCAGGCCATGCCCAAGTCAAACCTCTCCTCCCTGTGGCCCTGGGCACAGGGCCATTGCAGCACATGCAGGGACCCCATAGCTCATGGGGAGTTATCACCAGGGGGGAGCTGGTGGTTTGAATCAGGGCAGAAAGTCTCTTGCACTGGTCCCCATCCCCTGTTCCTACATGCTGCTGTTTTAGCAGTTCGTGGAGGGAAGGGATTTACAAAGCGGGCCAATCCTGAAGGTCACCTTCAGAGCTGCTCCAGCCCAGCTTGCCCATTAATCACACCATCCTGCCCCTGCAACGGAGATGGAGCATGCACAGGGGTGAGGGTGGCAGGGGTGCCTGCTCTCAGGTGTAATAATATATGGGCTGAGAAAACCTGCCTGCCACCCAGCAGCCCCCTCTGATGTTGGGCAGCACGTGAAAAGGCTGTAAATTCGGTGTGTTTGGATGTTAGCACAGAGAGACCTTTTCCTTATTGCTCCCTGGGCTGTCAGGAAGGTGGGAGCAGCCCTGCAGAGCCTGTGCAGGAATCTCTCTCCATTGCGTCCCCATGGCATCGTCCCATGCACGGCTGCAGGCCCTTCACTGCCTGCCTAGGACAAGAGCAGGGCTGTCCCAGCCTCCTGGGACCACCCAGACCCTCACACCCAGCTGAGCGGCCTGGAGGTTGTTGAGGAGGTGGGACAAAAAATCACTTTCATGGGGATACTGAAACTGAATGTGCTGTGAGGAGGGTTCGCTGGGCAGCATCTTAGCGAAGGAGTAACAAAAACAAACCCGCGCCAAGGAATCCTACTTTGCCCCAAATGTTTTTCTTATGGAGTTGTAATAAGACAAGAGTTGTAAAGATAGTAACCTCCTAAACATTACCTTATTAAGGCTTCTCAGAAACCACAGGGCACGACCCCTCTGGGTCATGGAACAAGAGAACAGCATCCAGCGAACAAACAGAGGCTAACGTTACATTTTTCACTTCATTTAAGAAACCTGGTTTCTAATTATAGGGTTTGTTTAATGGCAGCAGTGAGTTGTGCTTCACTCAAAGCCAACCCACCGAGAGCAGGGGCTGCGTGACCATGTGGAGGGGAGAGAGGACAGAGAGTGGCGGGGCTGGGAGATGCCAGCTCCATCCCAGCTCCTGGGGAGGCTGCTGGGCTCCCAGGGCAAAGGATGGGCATGAGCCTGTGGACACAGAGTGCTTGACACAGTGAGGGGTATGGTGGTCGGATGTGGTGTGGGAGGTCTCTGTCGCCAGGGAGGAGCCCCAGCATGTCCTGGGGACATGCCACTCGTGCTGTCCTAGCTCAGGCCGTGCACCAAGGCTTATCTGCAGCAGAGGGGGGGATGCCCCTGCTGCAGAGTGGTACATGGCGGGGCAGTGCTCTGTGCAGATCCCTTCGCACATCCAACCTAGCCCAGGCTTGGCCCCACACCCTGGTGACTGCAGGCAGACGTGCTGGGAGCCTGCAGCTCCTGGGACATGGCAAGATCAGGGCTGTGCTGGCAGCTGCTTTGCCATGCCTTGTCCTCACCCCAGCGGGCAGCACTGGCCTGCCAGCCCTGCGCTGCCCACTGCAGACCAAGGAGCAGAGCTGAGCACGGGGTGGTCCCTCCAACTGCCGGCTCAGTGATGGCCTGGCCGCAGTGTTCCCTGCTGCAGGTGCCTGGGGCGGAGGGAGATGTGGGTGTGCGCATGGGAGTGTGTGTGTGTCATGGTGCAAAAAGCACAGTCCAGTTCCCTGCTTCTCTCTTACTGCAGCTGGCAGGGCAGCAACCCCCTGGACTACTGAGTTTGCTCTCTACTGTCAGAGCACCATCCCCAGAGCCAGCTGGTGTGGCTGGGTGCCCCGCAGCAGCCTGGCCAGCCGCTGCCTCTCCTCCTCACCACTTCAGTTCTCAAAGTGACTTGCCCATGCTCCCTCTTTCCAGGAATGGATATTTCTCCAGCAGTTGAGCAAAATCAGGCCAACTGGTGGCCAGGCTGGTGGTTGCCCAGTTTTCAGGGCCATGGGGTTAGCAGGGGGAGAAGGCTGGTGGCCAGCCATAGTCTCAGCAGGGAAAGGATGTCCTGAGGTGGACATAGAGGTGCTGCAGGGATGTTCAACCCCTGCAACAGAAGCTTCAGTGCTGAGGTGGTGCATAAGTCTAAGGGGGAGCAGGAGGGATGCCAGGCACTCCACACCATCCCTGTACAAGGCCTGACACAGTGGCAGAGGGGCCCTGGTCCTGCCTTTGCGCCTGTCCCCAGATCCCAAGCTCAAGGGTCTGAAGACTGTAGGACCCCTCTCCTTTCCTGGCCACTCTGGGATGTGTTGCTGGTGAAAGTCCTGCCCTCCCAGACTCTTATTCCCCATTTGTCCCCACCAAGGCCAGGGCAGTGCATGCACAGCACCAGGGGTGCTCAGCAGCCACTGCTGCCACCGTGCCTGTGCATGGCTCAGCACCAAGCTCCTTCCCATGAGCCAGGGGACCTCTCAGGGCATGACACCCCAGAGACCAAGCCCTTTGCTCTTGCCAAGGGAGTGACACCACCTTGGAAAACCTAGAGGAGAAGCTGTTGGTGACTCCACTTGCTCACGGGCTTTCCCTTGCTGCAAAGAACCCCGCAGCAGATGCTTCCTCCTCCTTTGAAGCCACGCTCTGCTGCTGGCTTCACTTCCCAGGGGAGCCCAGCACAGCCCTGCAAACAGCTGTATCTCTGGAGGGGTTTGGGGCAGGGCAGCGCTGTCCAGAGCAGAGGTGACCACATTACTTGCCATGCTGGGGGCTGACATCTGGTGCAAGAGGATGAAGGCACTTTGGTGGCGGGTGTTTCCCTCGAGAGCTGCTGACAGGCTGCTCATTAATGGAGCCCCAGTGCTGGCTTGGAGGCCATACATGGACTCATGGTCCAAGCGGGGCAACGCAGCCCTGCAGCGTTGGAGCTCCCACACAGCCTCCCCTCCCTGTGCTGCTAAAACCCAGGGAAAGGTGCCACGTGCATCCCACCCTGCAGCCCTGTCCTCACCGCCGCCATCCCGTGGGGGCCCCAGCTCCACCAGCATTCAGAGATCCCACCTTGCACACACAGGCAGCCTGGTGAGAGGCCCATGGCTGCCAAAATGTTTGGTTTTTTTTTTTTTTTTCCCAGGCCAGATGGAGCTTTTCAAAGTAATGGGAATCATGAGCCACCTCCAGCTGGGCCAGGGAGCATCTCCGCTTCCTTCCCCGGCCAGTGGGATGGACGCCAGCACCTCCCCTGCTCCCCAGCCCTGTGGCCAGCCTAGCCCGCTGGACCCCCGCCCCACCGGCGGTGGGATGCACGCCTCCCCCCCACCCCGTGCCTGTTCCTGGGGCTGGGAGGAAGTCGGTTATTGCAAACAACTTTCTCCAGGAGGGATGGCCTGGGTTCCCAGGCGTGTCGCTGGCAGCCAGCGCAGCTCTGGCTGCTCTCCTCCCCCCTGCTCCCCCCAGCCCTCCTTCCCTCGCTCCCCCTCTCTGACTTAATGACTTCCACATGGGCCTCTGGCATCCCAAGCCAAGCCTCCCAGCATTGTCTGAAATCTCCAAATTTAGAAGAAATATGAAAATTGTCAAGCAGCCCTTCCTTAGGGGGTAAAAGCAACACTCGGCTGTGCGGCGGCGGGTCGCGGCGATGGGGCCACGTGACGGCACCCCAGCCAATGGATCCCCTCGGCGCCCCTGACAGCAGTGCCCGTCGGCAGCCTGGCCTCCTCCTGCAGCTCATATAAGGTAAAAAGAAAAAGGTTTTCCAGCTTCTGAGCAGCCTGGAAGGAGTTTTTTGCTGAGGGCTCCCATGACAGACACTTAAAAAACCCCAGCTGGCAGCGCCGAGGTCCCAGTGGTGGGTTATAATGTGCTGGGAGGAGGTGGTGGGCACGTGCTCGCGTCCCCACGGCACCCCACCACAGGTGTGGGGCAGCAGGTAGGTGCTTGGGGAGGAAGGGAGCGGGTGGGTGTGTGGGCAGGCATGCTGGGTGCATGGGGTAGCTGGCTGCTGGGAGTAGTGGGGATAGGGGGTGGCTGGTGCTGACTTCCCAGCAACATGGGTGCTTCTGCTCTGCAGGTGTGGGCAGAGACAGGCAGCAGGAGGCAGTGGAATGCACGGCTCCTTCAGCATCCCCCTCTGCCAGCCACGGGACACTCAGCCCAGCCAGCTGTGGGGAGGTTGGCAGGGGTACCCCCGTCCCAGGTGCACGGATGCTGTGCCCAAGGAGGAGGGCGAATGGAGCATGGCCACAGAGTGCTGTCAGGGAAACTTGCTGGGCACAGAGCTGATGAGGAGTGGCCAGAGCTGCCTTGGGGCCAGGTGGTCCTGAGCAATCAGGTTTCCCAAAATCAGTGCCTACAGCTCTATTCTGGCTCTGGAAGAGGGGCTTGGTGAGGCTCATTCCACTCTTTGGAGGCAGGGAAGGGCCCTTGCAGGGCTGGGGGAGGAATTGTTTCCTGCTCTATGTATGTCTAGGATGGAAAAAACATGAAGCTGGAGGCGCATCAGGGGCCATGTGCTGCTCGCTTGGCACCTCTGGCCAGCCTGTTTTGGGGGGAAACCAGGCCGGGGAGTGGATGGGGCCAGGGCTCAACCAGCAGAGGCTTGTGGGGTGCTGAAGCCGCCCTACCCAGTGCACTCGGACAGACCAAGAGCATCCTGTGTCCCACAGCTCCTGGGACCCTGACGCCAGCCCAGCCTGTGCTGCTGTCTCGCTCGGCGCCCATGGCCATGGCCCCTGGCCGGCACCACTGGCGTGCTCCCAGCCCGGCTTTTCCCCAGCTCCATCGCTCACTGGCTGAACGGCTGCCACAGCCTCATCCCCATGGAGCTGCAGCAGCGGCTGCTGAGCGTGGTCACTCTGCGGGAGCCAGTGGCTGAGCCCTGGCCGGACCACAGGTCTGGTGGGGAGGGTGTGGGAGCTCGCAGCAGGCAATGGCAGGGCTGCCAGCTCCATGTGGCAGGAGGGGACAGACACAGCTTGTTCCTAGACAGCCTTGAGCTTAGGCCATGTAAAGGTTCCCCAAGGCTCTCTGGTTTGTGCCTTCTCCTTGCCTGTCCCTCGCAGGATGTGGCACTGCCTTTGCCTGTCTCTGCATTGTCCCTCCACTCCCAGGGAGACAGCAGTGCCTGTCCCCTCCCATCAGGTCACCTGGGGACACCGTGCCTGGCATGTGGCAACAAGCTGCTATGTCCCTGTGCCTTCTTCCTCTGCAGGGCAGCTCCCACCACCACGGGGACAACCACCAGCTGTCACTTGGGTCCAGTAGGAGGAGAGTCAGTCCAGACAGGGTGCAGTGCCATCCCTGGGGGTGCAAGCTCCCATATGGGCCATGCGTCTGCCTGCAGAGGGGTGGTAACAGTAACCAGGGCATTGTAACCTCTCAGGGCAGCCATGGCCACCATGGTCCCAGTGTGTCCACATCCCACTGTGCCTCAAGGGCTTCCTTCTGTCACTGGCTGCTCCTGTGGAAGTTGCAGTATCTCAGCATTGGGATGCTGCTCGTGGGGACAGGGAGCCACTGGTGCGACATGGCCTGCATCCCCATCCCAGCAGAGGTGTCCCCAGCACAGGGCTGATTCCTGTCTGTGCCTGCCCTGACTCCCTGGCCTCCATACACTGGCCAGGGAGCCCTGCAGAAAGGCAACGCCATTGCCTCCCCGACACTGTCCGACAGAAGAGGAGTTGATTTCCCACAAACACAGGCAGACACCTCTGCCAAAGATTTCCCAAGCAGTTATCAGCAGGAATTCGGGAAGGCTGTGTCTAGACAGGCTGCAGCTCTGGGTGGCTGCTGGATAGAGTGGCATTTCCCCCCACGCTTGTCAAGAAGCAGTCTGGAGGTGATTAAGGGCTTTTTTTTCTTTTTTTTTTTTTTTCCCAGTTTTCCTGGTCTCCTTTTCTATCTGAGAACCAGCCTTGTTCCAAGGCTTTTCTGAGGCTTTGTTCCTCAGCACCCCAGCAAAAACTGCCTTTCCTCATCCCCCGTGTCCTGCTGCTCCTGACCTGCGGGCAGTCCAGGGGGCTGAACACTGAGCTGGAGATCCCAGTGTGCTCCCCAGGGCGGCCCCAGTACCTTAACCAGTGCAGGGCAGAAGCAGTGAAAGTTTATCCTCATGAGCAAGCTGGAGTTGAGCAGCAAAGGATGAGGCAAGAGGCTGTAAATCTGAGCTCTGGAGCCATTTCACCATCCTTTGACCTTGGCCAGGAGCACACAGAGAAGACAGACAGAGCAGATCCTGTACAGGGTGAGGCTCCAGCCAGGGGGATGGAGCCCAACACATGTCCCATGTGGCTGCAGGCCAGTGGACGCTGAGGCTGCTCCTGAATCCCAAGTCCCTTTGCCTGGCCAGGACCATGACATTCCCAGGGCTTGTCTCAGCCCTGGCCTCCACTGGGCAGTGGGGACATGGTGGCTGCCCTGCTCTGGGAATGTCCTGGGGAGCCAGGGCAGTGTCTGCCTGCTGGTAGGTGTTGCCAGCTGATCTCGGGGAGGGCACAGGGGATTAGGGCCTCCTCCTTCTCCCCTCCCAGGCACCAAAGGAGTCAGTAGCTGGGAGGTACCTGTGTACTCCATCCCTTTGGCTCAGGGCAGGGACAGCAGGTGCAGAGCCAGGGTCCTTTGGCATGGTCATGGAGACAAAGAGCAGAGGCTGGCATCAGACCCCATGTGAGGCCAGGGACTTAGGTACCTGGGTAAAATGGGGCTTTTCTGTGCCACAGCCCAGCCACGCCAGCATGGGCAGGGAAAGGGGCCAGCGGGTGCCTTGGGATGTCCCAGGGACAGACAGGACCCTTCCCAGCAGTGCAGCCAAATCCCTGCTGCACACTCAGCCTGTGCAGCTGGCAGAGCTGAGCACAGAGCTGGTGTAGCAATGCCAGAACCATTCTGGGGCAGGGAGAAGCAGTGGCATCAGGACAGAGCTGGCCTCTGCAGAGCATCACAGTTGGGAGCCCATCACAGTGCTGATGCAGCAGGACCAGGCACCAGCACTTGGGCTGCAGCTGCTGTGAGCATCCTTCCACTGCAGGGTGCAGGTGAGGGATGAAGCTGCTTTGTACTGGGGACAAGCTGGAGCTGGTCGCACTGTCCATAGGGATGGAGAGGGTACTTCCAGAGGGCCAGCAAGCCCCCAGGGCCAGTCTGGTGCCCACATTAGGTGCACGCTGCGTGTGGCTGTCAGGCAGGTGAACAGACATGGGTGCAGTCGGGCTGAGTGAGAGGCAGGTGGCCTGTCCATCCTCTCTGCTTGATGTGAGACATCAAAGTAGGAGGTGCTGAGCACCAGCATCTTCCCTGTTCTTGCTTGTTGCTCAAGCGGGAAAACGTGGTGCTGTACAGTGCTGGAGCTTCAGGAGATGAGCGTGCCAGGAGGTGATGTGCTGGTGGGGCTGTCCAGGGCATGGTCAGCTCCGCAGGGCACCATCCTGCTTTGGGCAGTGCCATCTGCCCCCTGTGAGCCTCCAGGGCTCAGCCCTGGCTGAGGCTCTGTTGTGACAGGGATGCTCTGTTAAGCCCCTTTGCCAGCAGCTACAAGGCAGTCGGACATGCTGACAATGCTGGAGGCTTCCAACCCTGGGGGGCAGGGTCTGTGGGTGCCGGCCAGCAGGGAGCACACAGCCAGGTCTTCAACCTGAGACCTCTGGGAGGGACCATATGTCCACTCTGCAGGGACATCTCACTCCTGGTGGGCAACACAGGGCTGGGAAGTGAAGATGGCACTGCCTCTCCCTGGGACAAGCTTTGTTGGGACGTGGACGAGCAGCTTCCCTTGGACAGTGTTGTGGGACCCACGGTGCTGTGTGTGGGACAGATGTTCTGTGGTGGCCAACAGCTTACCCTGGTGCTTGCTGTCTTACCTGGGATCCCTCATTGCAGATTTTACTTTCCTTTTTCTTCCCCATCTTTTTCAATCATATTTTCTAAAGTTCATTTTTCTTATTCTATGCCTCCAGCCCCCATGGGCCCAGCCACACCTGAGCAGAAAAGCAGTACCAGTCACCTCTTCACTTTCCCCAGCCAGTCCTGCTGAGGGTCTGCCAGCACAGGGGAGCCTGGCTCCACAGGTCCTGCTGGGAAACAGCACCTGAGTATCAGTCCTGATGTAACTTTCGCACTCGATCTTTTTCCACGTCTCATCTCCTACTTGCTGGGAGCTCGACCCATTTAGGGCATTTTCTTTTAGTGTCTTTTCCTGCTCATCTGGGTGGGCAGCAGGCAGAGATGGGAAAGCTGGGAGCCTGTGGGGGAAGTGATTTACTAACTGGGTTCCTCTCATGTCCAGGCAATGCTGTGAACACACTCCCACTCCCCCTCTCCCTTGCTGGATCAGAGATAAGATGATAAAGCCTGGATAAGCAGCCAAGAGCCCTGGCAGCTTAATGAGCTCCAGCCACAGCATGTCTGTGCCTCTGTGAGAGGAGAGGAACCCTCACTGCTCTCTGCCTGCTCCAGCTCCAGGCTCTTTGCTGGCCTCATGTGAGCTCCTGCATACCTATCATGCTGAGGAGCATCCCTTTTGCCAGCTTCTCCAGCCATCTCCAGCTGGGAGCCATGCACGAGTGGGGATGAGGAACAGAGCCCAGGGAGCAAGGAGGATGCTGGAGTAACTGCCCCACACTGCTTGGGAACAGTGTCCAGGGGGAGCTTTCCCCACAGCGCTCTGGGTTCCCACCAGCCCTTCCCAGCAAGAGCGGGAGGCCAGTGAGTGACGTGATGGCCTGTCCCCGCTGGGACTTCACCCCTGCACCACTTCCTCTGGACTGGGAATGTGACGTGTAAACAGAGTGGGAGGGCTGGTGCCGGCACCCGCTCCCACGCTCCATGTGCCCTGGGGCCAGGACTGGGGATGTCAGGCACTGGCCCTTGATGGTGGGTTCCCTGAACCCCCAAATCTCCTTTCGGTGAGGATACATGGAGGGGCAGGCAGCTCTGGGAGGAAGAAACCAGCTAAGGTTAGGGAGATGGTGGCTGGTGGGCTGGAGGCAGTGGGGAAGAGCTGAGGCCATGGGAAAGGCAATGACTGGGCTGCTGTGTGTCTTGGCTTTTCCTTACCCGTGCTTCTTCCAGCCATGACTCCTCTTCCTGCCACTTATGCCCCTCTGGAGGCTCTTTTTACCTCCAGGCCAGGTTCTAGTGCTGCTAGAGGGTCTCAGCCCCTCATTGCAGCGGCTGGCACCAGCAGCTTTGCAGAAACCAGTGGGTCCTGCATGGTGTCATGGGACTGGGCACAGTGGTGGCCAGGCAGGGGCAGTGGGGGTCAGTCCCCAGGGTGACAAACAGGGAGATGTCAGCTTGCATTTGAAGCCTGGAGGTAGAATAGGCCTCGTCTGTCCCTTGGCTCCCTCCTGCCATCCCCACCATGCCACCACTCTGTACCTCACACAGGGTGCAGAGGAGCCCAGCTCTCCACAGAGACACCAAATTAGGCCATTTCTCCCTTGCTCTGGCACCAGGAGAGAGGCTGCCTGCCCGGGAGGAAGGAGCACAAACCAGATGCGCTCTCCCCTCTGCACCCATCCTCTGCTCTCAGCCCCCCAGACCTGCTCCTTTGTTCTTGGCATTATAATTTATCCCAGCAAAACCCAGAGAGAAAGAGCAGCATCCCCCTGGGCCCCCTTGGCTTGCCCCCAGCATGGGACATGGGGGCCGCTCGGTCTCCAAATCTGCCTTTTTGACCATAAAAGGGCAGGCACGCCGCAGCCCGGCGGGAGGATGGGAAAGGGAAGGCAGAGCTATTTATAACTGAGCATCAGGACCTCAGCCTGAACTCAGGGTTAATCAGCCTGCGACCAGATTAGGATCTCCCTTGGCCCCTCCATTTTCTCATAAACCTTTGATTTAATACCAGTGCTGGCGAGAGAGAGAGGGAGGAAGGGAGAAAAGAGGCTCCTCTCCTCTGTGGAGGCCACCATGATCTGTGAGGGACAGGATGGAGATGCTGAGGGACAGGATAGAGATGTGGGGAAAGACTGGTGGGAAGGAGCATTGGAGCTGTCCTGCCACCAGCTTGTGCTGCAAAGTGGCAGTGCAGTCACAAAGTGATAGTTTCAGTGCAAAGTGAAAGAGCAGCATCCCCATGTGATCGCTGTCTGCAAGAGACACCCAACAGGCAGCAGAAGCTGCCCTGGGGTCAGTCTCTTATATTTCAGTAGAGTTGAGTGAGTCCTTCTAGCAGGAGCATATTCCCCTCCATTGTCCCAGCCTTCTGCACCAGGGATGGGGTCCTTGTGGGGGGTCCTTGGGCAGCCTTTACCTTGCCTGTTGTCACCCAGCAAGGAGTCCCTCAGCCAGTGGGAGGTGGCATCAGGACTGCTTGGGTAGCTGGATCAAAGCTCAACTGGGTCAGGGATGGAGCCCCAGTTTGGGGGTGGAGATCAGGCTTTTGGGTCCAAGAAGAGGAAAAAGGTACTCCCATGGGGCTGAGCAGTGCTCGGTGCCTTCTGCCTTTCTCCAGAGAGCAGGGCAGCCTGGAGCCACTCATAGTAGAGCCTCCTGTCTGGGGGGTTCAGGCTTCCCTCAAAAGCGCAGGTCTGGCCTTGCAGCTGGCCTTGCGGGGCTGGGGAATTTCAAGGAGGAAACAAATCCCAGCTGCTATTAAAAAAGGACATTTCCTGCAGCGTGGTTCTGCCTGGAGAGGGGAAAGGGCGCTGTGTTGTAACTGCGGGGAGGGCCGAGCTCTGACTCAGCCCAGTGCTGCTGGGGAGGCAGATCACGGCCACCGAGCACTTGCCCGCCTGCTCCCATCCTCCCGGCACCCACCGACAGCAGCAGGGCAGGCAGGTGAGCAGGGGAAGCGGCTCAGCACAGGCGAAGGCTGGAGGTGAGCAACGGGTGGGAGCAAGGGCAATGCCAGGCAGAGCTGGTGTGACGAGGGAAGGAGCTGGGGGACTGTTCTGGGCATGCACGCTTATGGTCTGGACACCCTCTGGAGAACCTTGGCCAGGGGCTGCGGTGGTGGCTGGTGGTCTTCACAGTGTGGCAGGACCATGTGTCCAGACATTTGTTATTTTGGTTTCTTATTCTGAAGACACTTGGCTTGTTTGGGTGAGCAGCCTGGGGCTGTAGCTCTCCTCCTGGCAGGCACTTCTCAGGGGAGACTGATGTCCCCCAAAACAGAGGTCCCTCAGCAGCAACATGAGTGCTGGGGAGCAGAAGGTGGCAACCACATGGCACACTGGTGGCAGCCTCTTTTCCTTGGGAAACCAGGACAAAACCAAGAGTGGAGACATGGGGGAAAGGGCAGGCACTTGGGTGCTGGCTTTCTTGCCCCATCCTGGGGACATGCAATGGGGACATTGGAGGGAGGATGAGGGTGCCTTCCTCCCCACTAAGACCTCCCCTTGGGCAGGGGTGGGTGAGGCCCAGCAGATGTTTTGCCTCTAGCCCAACGGGATGCGCAGCCCGGCACATTCCTCCAGCCTTTCTTGGCATTTCTTCCCCCGCCGCCACCTCCCTGGGGACGGCAGCTGAGCTCAGCCGGCCCCACACCATGGGGGCAAAGAAGGTTCCGTTCTGTCTTTTCCCACCAAGGCCGAGATGGTGGCAGGGAGAGTACAGGGGCCATTCCTGGACCCCACTGCAGGGCTCCCCGTGCCTGGAGACCTGCCCGCTGCCACTGGGACAGGAGATAACGGGGGGCCTTTAAGTGGCTGTCGTGGAGTTTCTTGTGTGCACAGAGTTGTTGGCAATGGTGTCCCCAATCCTGTGGGGTGCTGGGCACCTAAGAGGACCCCATAGCAGCTGCTTAGGAAGGGACCCAAGAGCTCACGGCTCAACTCCAGTCCCTACTCAGCTTTGCATCGCGATGCTGACTGCCATCCTCTGTGTCTTACAGACTTGTCAGCCATGGGAGTCCCTGGGGACATCGAAGCTGCCGAAGGCACACGATGACGGTACAACCCCAGAAACATGGCCAGCGGCAAGAGACGGGCAGAGCCGGCACGTCAGCACGCTGCCAGCGCAGGCACCACCGCCTGCCCTTTCCCTGGGCACAGGCAGCCACACACTGTGGGCAAACCTGCCCCTGTTCCCCACTGCCCAGCCGTGCAAAGGGGGCTCTGGCTCCCAAGGGCTGGCTCTCAGGGCACGGTGCAGTGCCGCGCATCGCTCTGTGCTGAAAGCACAGCGACCCCTGCCCAGGCATGTGCACAGGGCTGGGGTGCTGCCCAGGCGGGCCAGCAGTGGGGCAGAGGATCTGCAAAGGCGTAAAGGGGCACGAGGGTCCCTGTGGCACCTCCCCTGTCTCTGTGGCTGTTCCCACACTTGGCGGGAGCTCAGGGCTGGCCTGGTTGTGGCTGGTATGGACGCAACTCTGCGCTGGCCAAGGATACTCCCAAATCTTGTTCCCAACTGACAGATGCCGCAAGCCTGGGACACCATAGGGCTCTTTTCCCCCCTCTTTCCTACCAAGAACTGGGGGTAGCAGACAAGGGAGCCCAGCATATTGCAACAAGGAGGTTTCTGCCCCAGTTCCCAGCTGGGTGCACCCGGCTCAGGGGGCCGGTGCCGGATGCAGGGGCTCACATTGGAGATGCACCATCTGCTTCTCGTCAGGCTGCTGGGAACGCCACGGCTGCCGGGGCCCGGCAGTGGGACATGATTGTGATAGATGGTCTGTTTATCATGTTTCAGCTCTGCTCAGGATGTTAGTGTTCGCCTGCAAAAGACATTTTTGGGCTTGGCCACTCCTATCCTCCCTCTCCTCCTGCTTTTACCTGGATCCTTGCCCTTGGATCCAGATGGTCTGAAGCCCATCTGGACACGAGGATGAAGGTCTGGGGGCATCTGTCCCACAGCCCCTGGTCCTTGCCCATGGGAAGAGCTGGGCTTGGCCCTGCCATGCTGTGAACAGATCAGGCTGATGTCTGAGCTTGGGAAGCTGAGGTGCTGGCTCGCTGCAGGTTCTCCCCTGATGGGGACAGGGAGCAGGGTGGGGAGGGACAGCGGGAGCTGTTCATCCAGGTAAGGAGCAGAGGGAAGGGAGTGATGTGCTGTGTGACACCCATGGTCCCACACTGTCCTGGGGTGTTCTGACCCTGCTGGGTGGCAGCCCTGGGCCCTGTCACCCTCACCCTCTCACCCAGCTCCTCTCTCGGGGGTGTACATAGATTTGTAGACAGAACCCCCTCCCCCATCTGTCCCTATCACTGTCTGTCCCTGCAAAGCTGGGGCCAGGCTGAGCTACTAAGCCCAGGTCTGTCCTGACATTGTGCTGGGGCTGGGCACGGAGGACATGAGCACACAGCTCTGGAAGCAGGGGTGACTGCTTTGTCTGCACCCAGTAGGGCAGGCAGACACACAGCCTTGCTGTGGTATGACCCACGGACACACGCCAGCCGCAGCAAGGGTGACCGCGGGCTTCTCCATGTCTCCCAGCCCAAGGTGCAGTGCTGCATCTCTGGTCAATTGGGAGTCTGAGATGAAGCACTGTAGCTCGGGAAGGGAGGAACTGTGCACCCTGGGGACCTTCAGGACCCCTCACCCGCTGGGACAAGTAATACAAGGAGAACTGACCCCTGGCTATGGAAAAGGGCTCATCCCAAAGCTCCAGATCCCTGCAGAGAGCAAGGGGGAAGAGAAGGGTGAGGAAGTTTCTCCTTGCAGCAGAGACCTCCGTGTCTGCTCAGGACCGCTGGCCCAGTGGGCACCAGTGGGAGGAGTCAAACAGAAATGTGGGAGGCTTATGCAGTGGGGGTCACAGCAGGGCTGTGACAGTGGAACCCCCCCATCAGCCACACATGGAGCCCTGCAGCAGCAAGGATGTGTGGGGCTGGCAGACAGCCCGGATCGCCGTGCCCTCAGGGTCCAGTTTTCCCAGGAATCCCTTAGGCACTACGTTGGGGATTCCTGGAAATACTGTTCTTGGGGCCATGGCTCAGCGGCTGGAGATGGCTGATCCCACAGGGAGCCACAGCCAGCAGAAGAGCCGGTGACCGAGGTATGGGGACACTTGGGGGGGAGGGGGCCGTGCAGGAGTGGGAGCTCCCTAGGTACCCTAAACGTGGGCAGGTGGACAACTCAGCCCAGGCAGCCCCAGCTGCCCCACACTGGTGGTGATGGATGTCCCCTGTGGGTGATCACTCACCGCAAGAGGACGCGGCTGGTGGGCAGATGGCCTTACACACCACTCCAGCCCTGCACATGCCACCAGGCCACCCTGGGGTCAATAAAGCTCTCAACTCCTGAGAACCTCTGTCCTAGACAGTCCTTTGGGGCGGGGAGCAGGGTGGGAGCCTGTGGTCTGGTGGCAGCACAGTTTGTGACAGAAAGGAGGGACAAGAGCATAGCCCCGGGGGGCGGCACTCTCCCTCCTACACTGTCCTCGGTCCCTGTCCCCCCGGCCCCGTCCCCGCCCAGCTCCCGGCCCTGCCGTGCTGCTGCAAAGGGGACCGATGCACTGTCCTCGTCTCTGGGAGCATCCCGGGCAGCGGCTGCCCCCGCCGGGAGCTGGGATCTCTCCCTGTAGCCTCCCAGGCACTCGGGTCCACCTCGCATTAACCACATCCCTGCCAGCACCCGAGCCCCCGCCTTGCGACCTGACCCCCTGTCCAGCCCGGAGGGGAGAGAGGGCGGGGAGAGGGACCTGCCGGCCCGTACCCCTGCCCAGCCCTGCGGCTTGCTGCCTGCTCAGGGCCCTGCCTGCACGGGCAGCACGCAGGCGCAGGCAGCAGGCGCAGGCAGCAGGCGCAGGCAAGCCATGGCAGGCGGCAGGTGGCAGTGCTGCCTCGGCTGGAGCACTGGGCTGGGCTGCCCGTCCTGCCAGTTCTACCAGTCCTGCCCGCCCCTGGGAGCAGGAGCACCCAGCAGGCAGATCCTGCAGGGGCTTGGCTCCTCCCCTACCCGAGAATCCTCACCCCATGCAGCAGCAGAACCATCGCCACGTCAAAGTATCCAGTGTCCCCTCCTTGTCCATGCACTGCTGTCCCCGTTTCTGCTCTCCAGCTCATGCCCTGCCTAACCTGATGCCAGCCTTGGATGTGGGAGATTCAAAGCCCGTCTTGGATGGGTGCTGCGGGGACAGGGACCCTGCTTGCCCCTGCTCCAGCCGCTGTTCATGGCCAGAACAGATCAGGGCAGGGGCAGCACTGGGTGCCAGGGGATACCATGGGGTGGCCGGGCTGGTCCCCATTGCATGGTCAGGGTAGGCAAGAGGTCCTAATCTGCCCCCACCCAAGACAGTCAGATCCGTCCACTGGCAAGGTGGGGAGACACCCACATCTGGAGCAGGTCCCTGAGGACAGCTATGTGATGCTGACACACTCCGCATGCCGCTGGCATGGCATTGCCACCTGGCCCGTTCCCAGCTCCCCAGCCTGTGCCGAAATGCCGCGGGCCCAGCCGCCTCCACACCCATCTTGCTGACTCAGCAGGGCACAGCCAGCAGCACCCAGCCCACCCCACTGGGGCTTGCCGCTGACACAGGGCCACGCATCATCCACGCTCTCTGTGCTCTGCACCTCTCCACAGGCACTGTCCCTCGTGTGCCTGCATCCCCACCCCATGGCTGGTGGAGAAGAGCCAGGCAAACCATGGCTGCCTGCAGCTGGTGCTGCCTGCAGTGCCCGCTGCCGGCTCTGCTGGGGTCTGGAGGCTGGCAGGCTGTTTGGGGAGCTGGAAGGGGCACTGGGCTGTTGCTCTTTGGTTTTCCAAGGCTCCCAGTGAGGCCTTGGGTGCCTGGAATGGTCAGATGGATGGGACAGGGCTGGGAGGGCGAGGAGATGCCAGCCAGAGGGGCCATCCCAAAACCCAGCCAGGGGAGGGCAGGGATGGGGAAAGTCCTTCCTGTCCCACACAAGAAGGAAAAGTGGAAATCACAAAACCCCTCTGGAAATGAGAAGCCAAAACTCAAATTCAACCTCCCTCCCTGTGACAGCACTGTTGGCTTGCTGCGACTCCAACCGTTCCATTTCAACCCTTTCCAAGCAGTTTGTTTTGATTTAGGTTGCTGGGGGGTTATGTGACATGCCAGTGCAGGATGGAAAGCTATGTCTCTGTCACACACACCCACATTAAAAAAATATGGTACTTAGTTCAGGAATTGCCAACTCAGAGAGCTTTGATGCTTTCCTTCTTTCTTTTTCCTCCTGTTTTTCAGCCAGAAAATTTATCAAGGCTGACCCTTGTCCCTGAGAGATATTTAGGTTTGGATAATTTCTGGCCAAAAAAAAAGCCCTTTAATTGAAGAATTCCTGACTGGGGTGAGGATGGTGGGCTGCATGGGATAGGGGAGCAAACCTCATCCCTTCATGAAGCTAAGCTGGTGGCCCTGGGCACCGCCAGGGGCTACAGAGCAGGCACGGTGCAGTGCTGGAGCCCAGGGCTGGGGCAGACAGGCAGCTATGCCGCTCTGTGCCAAGGACAGCAAGGGGAGTCACACCGCTCTGGGCAAGATGCCTCCCTGGCATCAGTCACAGGTGTTGCAGGCTCCCTGCCTCAGTTTCCCCACTGCTGAGATGGCATTAGCTCTGAGTCACTCAGACACTCAGCACAGCTCAGCTTCCACTGGCTCGGCACTACCCCAGGCCCAGGCCCAGCCTGGCCACGCTGCCGGCTGCCGTAGCGAGGCCTGCTGTGCTGGGAAGGGTGTTGCCCTGAGTCAGACGGCACCACCTGGGAGCAGCACCCATTGGCACAGCCGTGCCCGAGCATGGAGGAGGAAAACGGGATGTGGCAGCAATGGCAGAGCAGGGCGGCTTTCCCCAGGCTGTCAGGCAGACGAGCTCATTCCGCCTTTATTCCCAGCAGGGCAAGACCCTTTATGTTCTGTGCTCTCTGGAAAGCGCACAGGAGGGGAGGCCAAGTTGCCACACTGCCTTTTTTGGCCAGCTTCACCCCCTCCAGCCCCTCCAAGAGTCCTGCACAGTTGTCGTCTTTGCAGAAACTCAACAGCCATAAATCCTCTGCCCACAGGGACTGCCTGCTCATGTTTCCCTGCCTCCTCTCCATCTCCTTCCAGAGCTGTGTCTTTGGGGTCTCTTACTGCCTAGCTAGATTAGAGAAGAAACACCAAGCTGGAAGCCAAACCCCAGCACCTGCAGCCATTCTGCCCAGGGTGGCTTCAGGAAGGCTTGTCCCTTTGGGTGCCCAGGGTGGAGGTGGGCAGAAGGGTCCTATGAGTGTCCCCCCAAGCCACTGAACTGGGGCAGGAGAGAGGCCATAGGGATGATAAGCCCTTATAAACTGTGGTGGCATAAGCAAATGTATTGGGGAAGGAGCAAAACCTCATCCTGCCCTGACAGAGTGTGATGCCAACCCCATGGCAGCCACACTCCCCCCATGATCCACCAGCCACCCACAGAAACCACAGACAAGTACTTCAGTGCTTCCCTAACAGGCAGCAGCAATCAGCTTAAAACTAATCCCCGTGTCCTGCGCTGGCCTTGGGTGCAGGGCCCCTGTGGGGATGGGCAATGCCACCCATTGCCGGGGCCTGAAAGGAAACAGGGCGATTTTAAGCAAGGGGGTGGTGGGTCCTGGTGTGGCAGCTCTTGGACAGTCACTGGCATCCCCATGCCTGCATCCCATCAGCTCTCCCCAGCACTCACGGCAGGGCATCCCATTGCCTTCTCCAAGCTCTTGCTGGCTGGCATGGCATGAACATGTCCAAGTGCCAGCCCTGAGTGCCCAGCATGCTCAGCATCATGGTCCTTGCAACACCGTACCACCATGCTTCAGCACTTGGCCCCTGGGAAGTTTGGAGTGCCCTGGCTTTTCTCCTGCCAAGGGCAAGAA
This sequence comes from Megaceryle torquata, assembly GCA_024611175.1. NCBI lineage: Eukaryota > Metazoa > Chordata > Aves > Coraciiformes > Cerylidae > Megaceryle > Megaceryle torquata. Next base: position 39,211 of record JANIJG010105238.1, on the reverse strand, counting down.
ACCCCTGAGCCGGGGAAAGGCTGCATGGATTAGGGCTCTTTGCATACGCAGGTTTTCCAAGAGCTCAGCAGGGCTGGGAGGCGAGCAGGGTGCGTGCACAGGCACACACCCCCACGTCCAGCCAGAGGCAGATGAACAGCAGAGCCCATCTGCATCCCTGGGAGCCTGCCCACCCTCCCCTGGTTCTCTCTGCTCTCTGCACAGCCTTCCCGGGGGCCCCCCACAGCACATGGCCCCTGTCCCACAGCTGCCACCACGCTGGCTCCAGAGAGCAGCCCCCAGGGCCAAGCTCCTGAGCCCCCTGGCTCGCCAGAGCTGTGCTGGAAACCAGGGACGGCTTAGGCAGCAGCATCCAGGCAGGTTGTGTCCTTCAGATCCTGGGGGACTCACAGCGTCCCAGGGTTCCCAGCTCAGGAGCTGCGCCAGCAAACCCAGCCCTGCTGCGGCTCAGCCGTTCTCGCTGCTACAGCAGGACGGGATTAACATGTGCATGGAAAGCTGGCCAGGGGAGAGGGAGAGTGCAGGCATCCCCCACCCCGAGGAGTCTGGGATGGCAGGAATCAGGGAGGAGGGTGCAAGCATAGGGGTGGCTGCCAGGCCATGCGTAGGGCTGGGTACCTTTGCCCACCAAAGCACTCAGCGTGCTCAGCACCAGCAGCCGCCCTGGCTCCCGGCTTAGGCTCGAAGCCACCCACCCTGCTGAGTCAGCACCCAGGAAGGTGGCGTCGGCAGCCAGCGCTTGCCAGGCCTGCCTGACGCGCCTAAGCCCCTGCGGTGCCAAACCCGACAGGGCAGGAGCTGAGGGCCCTGTCCTGGCTGAGCAAAGCATGGCGGACTGGTGGGGCAGGGCTCTGCCAGCACCCACGCACCAGCTCCGCATACCCCCACTCAGCTGCAGTGTGGGCAGCACAAGGGGTCTCGGTGGGAGCCCCTGCGGCACAGCTCTGCTGGCACCAGAGCCGTGCCCAGCCCAGCCCTGGGGCAGGCGGCACAGCCCTGCACTCTCACCCCAGACTGATGTGCTGCCGCACAAAAGCCCCTCTGTCAGCAGCTCCTGGCCCTCCCTGCCCCGGCGAGCAGGCCCAGCAGCTCCAAACCTGCTCAGCCTGGCACAGCACCCAGGAGGGGCCGGCTCACCCTGATCCGCATCCCCCAGCAGCCTGGGAAAGCAAAACGCACCCAGGGAGGGACCAGACAGCGCGAGCCGAAAGCCAACAGGGCAGTTTCCCACCACCTTTCCCTCCTCCCCAAGTCCCCTTGGGGCCTGAGACAAGGATTGGCTTTGATCCTTCTTGGGCTGGCCCTGCCCAGAGAGCAGAGACCATGCACAACTCGCTGCACAGGCTCAGCCCCCAAGGGTAGGTGGGCAGCAGCTGCCGGCCCCACTCCCCTCACCCTCACTGCCCACAGGCTGTTGCAAACCAATATTGATTCAAGGTGCTCAACCTTGGCGCCATGGGCCAGGCTCCTGCTTTATCTCTCTCCTCCTCTGGGGAACCAGGGCAAGCCCTTGCACTGGGTCCTGAGGCTGCATTAAGCCCTACCCTGGGGCCAGGGATCACCTCCTGTGCAAGATAAAACAGCTCAGGGCTGCTTCAGCCACCTCGGACCATCCAGGAGCAGGGCACTGGCTTAATCAGGGTGGCACGACCCTGAGCCATGGCTCATCCTGCTCTGGCAGATCCCTCCCTGGGCAGCAAAAAGGTCCTGCAGTTGCAAGCCAGCTGTAGCTGTGATCCCAGCTGGACTTTGGTCCACGGAGCCAGGAATGAGGGGCTGCAGATGGCCCCCTCCGTCTGCCCTTGTTTGCATGGAAATGAGCAGGGAAAGCTAAACACAGATAGAGGGTGGGAGTCAGAGCCTGTGCAGGGCAGATGGGCCCCATGGGCTGTCTGGCTGTGGTGCCCAGCTGCCCCAGGATCCCCTTACAGCTGGGGCACCTGTGGGGTCTGCACAGCAACATACACCATGCTATCCCCTCACCCCAGCACTGAGCCTTTGATGGCACCAGCCTCGTCTTGTCGAGCAGTTTTCAAGGGCAGGAACACACTCAGCACTTGCTTCCCCTCCTCCACGGAGGTATAGAACCCATCCCACCAGAGCAGGACTCCTCCCTCCCTCCTAACAGCCGCAACCCAGACTCCTGCTTTTACTACCTTCCTGCAAATGAGCAAGGGCTGAGCTTCTGCATGGCTGTTGAGAAAGAGTCAGCCCCAACCTGTCCTCTCCAGCTTCACACACCCCAAAGTCCTGGAGCTGGAGAATCCAGCCAGAGCCACGCAGCCAACGAGGATTTCATCACTCAGCCTTGCCCCAGGTCTCGCAGTTCCTGAAGTGAGTTTGTCCAGCACAGGAGGACTAAAAGAAACAGAGCAACTTTGTGCTTGCCCTCAATTAACAAGTGACCTATTTAGCAGAAAATCTGGGCTAAGTGGGATGAAGGAGCTGGCTGCATAGGGGTGGTATGGCACAAAACAGGCCGAGCCCTGGAGCTCCAGATTTGTACAGGACAGAGGAGCCAGTTCAGAGCATTTTAAGAAATGCTCTAAATGTTTTTATAGCTGGGGAAGAGAAACCCAGTCTGGAAATGTTACTCTGCATTGTCTTTTATGAGCCCACGAGCAAGGGGCTATCCCCTGCCACCTTGCTGGGGTCTGGTGCCTCAAAGGCAGGTAGAGGGAGCAGAGTGGGGGCATGGTCTTGGGCAGCCCCTTCAGCAGGGGTAGGGAGGCTCTCAGCTCCTCTCCTGCCCGGGGCTATGGCCATGCTCTCAGCTGGGAGGTGGGAGCAAGGTTCTCATTGCAGCGCAGGGGTGGACATTCCCTGGTAGAAGCAGAGTACACGGTCACCTGATGAAATCCTGCAGACAGTGGGAGCAGTGCTTCAACTGAATGGCAGCTTCGAAAGGTAGGCGTTGGTCCGACCCAAGCAAGCGTGTTAAAAGAAGTGCTTATCTAGCAGGATGTGTGAGTCAGATGCACATCTCTCCTTCTAGAGATGGGGCTGCCCCGAATTGGCATCTTCCCCTCCTGGCTCCAGAGCCTGGGAAAGCCAACTGCCCTGGCCCCAGCAGGTACCGCACCTGAGGGCCTCTCTGCAGGAAGGAGACTGGGTGGCAGCTCACATGTTTTAATCCAAAGCACTTCCCACACCGTGCTCAGCTTTCCCTCAGGAACACCTCCCTACTCCAGCTATCAGTCAAAGCCAACTAGACACTAAGGATTTACCATGCTTCTCCTGATGCAAGCTGAAGCAACAAGCAGTTTATTCTCTCCTCATCTGAAAGAAAAAGAAGTGTGATTTCTCGAGCTGAACTGTGGGGAGTCAGGAACTGGGTGGGTTGGTTTGAGAGGTCAGCCAGACTGAGCTGTGTTACCCAGCAGATACAAACTATATTTTTTCAATACTTCATTTTAAACCTACATGGCAAAGCACCACAGACATTGCCTACACTCCAAATGGCAGCAGCAGCAGGTGAGCCAAGCAGGCACAGACACAGTTGATCGGCAGCCCCAGAGAGCAGGTGAGCCCTGACCCCACTCTGCCCATGCTGCCAGATCACCCGTGTCTGCTGTACAGGCTCTTGCAGCAGAGTCATTAAAACACTTCATCCAGCCTCCAGCACCATTGCAAGCTTGGCACAGTGGTGTCTCCGAACTCCCCTCTGCACTCAAAGTGCTGCAGAAACCATTTTTCTTGGGGAGGGGGAGGATATATCAGGTCCCACAGGAACCACTCCATTTGGGGCACAGCTTCACGGACTGTCACAGCCTTGGCAGCCAGGCACAGGAATGGTCTTAAGGCTCCAGCTGCTTTCTGTTCACCTAAGATCACCCATGGGAGGTTTAGCAGAATCAAGGCTTTTCCCCAAGAGGCTGCTAGCACAGCTGCAGGTTCAAGGAGAGCAGCGCAAGCCCTGGGGAGCTGGCTCTGCCGAGGACATCCCCAGCCTTCCCGTCCCCCTGGGTGTGCTGGGAGAAGCCAGAGCTGCCGCAGCAGTTTCAGTACCCTCTGTGTAGCAGCTGCCCCCACACAGCCGGGATGCTCACAGCTGATACACAGCACCAGGGTGAGGATCCAGCCAGGGCATAGGGGAGCAAGGTGCATATGGGGCCGAGTTCTGGGCTTGGGCTTTTGAATCCACTTCAGGGCAGGCATGCAGACCTCCAGACTGAAAGCCAGACCTCCAGACTTAAAGCCAGCAGCAGCCAGCTCAAGGGCAGCTGGAGAGCTGACATGGAGCTGGTTCAGCCTTCAGCTCCCAGGACACTGGCAGAGAGGCTGAGACAGGGACTTCAGCCCCAGTTGTTGATTACCACAGCAAGAATAAAAGCAGCCACAGATCCACAGAGGAGGCTTCCCTGCCCTTCTAGAAATTGGATTTGGGCACAAGCACTTCTTTCCTGCAAAGTGATCCCTGGGGTTTGGGATTCCTTCCCATCCCACAAAGCTGCCCTTGCAACATTGATCACGAGTACCCCACATTCCCGCAGGACCACAGCTCAGCCACGTTAATGAACATCAGCAGCTGGCAAGCTATTTAGAGTAGCAGGACTGCTCCCAACACCACTCTCCTCTCCCATTACCTGCCAGAAGCACAGCCTGCCAGCACTGGAGGTGACAGCCCCCCTGCAGCCCAGCAGACGCTAGAACATCGCAGACTTGCCACCATGCAAGCCACCATGTCACACCCAGGAAGAACCAAGTGTGCAACAGGCTTGTCTGTGCCCAGCTTGCTCCCGTACCTTGTATTTAAACATCCTGGAGGTTACAGGGAAGCTGCTGCAAACCGGGTGTTTTACACTATGGCCCAAAGACAGCCACCTTGACTGATGCTACAGCTCTAGGACCCTCTATATGTGGCTGGCCAGGCCCAGGGAGGCTCAGCACAGGGCTGCTCAGGCAGCCAAGCTCCTTTGGGCAACCAAACACTTAGGGAAGAAACAAGCTTCCTTCCATAGCCAGCAGCTGCTGGGGCTTGGGCAAGGAGCCCTCCAGATGGTCACTGGTGTGTGCCTCACAACTGGCTGGGGCAAGACAGACTGCTCTTGCCCCAGGGTTCACAATGCCCTGAGCATAGGGCTGTTTACCCTTCAAGCTGGGTCCTTTGCTGCCACCCTGGCTGCCAGCCTCTGTCAGTACAGCTGGGCCTTGGTTCCAGGAAGGGGGGAGGGGGGGCCAAAGGCCAGCCAGCCCCCCTGCTGCCACTGCCTTTGCTGTGTTTACCAGTCACCCAGCAACCCCACTGAGCACAGCAGCACCAGCTCTGCTTTCATGACCTGCCCTGCTGCTGAACTCCCAGGAACAGCAAAGCAGGGGAGAAGGTGGGAGGATAGCAAGCAGGCTATCCCTCATCAGGGGATAGGGACAGGGACAAGGCAGCACGCAAGTGAGGGGACACACTGAAGTCTTCTAGGAACAAGAAGCAGGCAGATGCCTGCACAATCTTGACACGGGCCTGTGCTAGACCAACTGCTTCCTCCCTCTGCTCCCCACCCTGGGGAGGGTGATAAACACATTTAAACACACCCCACACCGTGCATCCTATGGACACCCAGATTTAACATCTTTCCTTGGTAAAGCCAGCCCAGGAAGAGCTGCCTGGCCACAGCTGAGCCAGCCTGCCCCGTTCTGTGATTCTACCTCTCCACAGCCACTGAAGAGATCCTACCCACACAGCCACTCCTGCCCACAGCTGGGGTTTGAAGCAGCACAGCATGGGAATGAGAGCAGTGGGCTGACAAATCCTGACCGTCTTTCACTAGGAAAGGCTGAGCACAGCACAGATCGGACCCCACGAGCTGTTTGTAAGATAGGAAGCAAAAACAAGCCACTTCCAATCATCATCAAGTCCCCAAAGCCTCTTCTTTGCCTCCTGGGAGCACGCTGCCAGATGCTGGCAGAGCCTACTGGTTGGTGGCACAGGAGTCAGCCCCAGCTGCTGCTCCGTGCCCAGCTCACATCCCACCTGCAAGCTCCCACCAGCAGGTACAGGGAAGGTCAAGAGGTGCAATGTAAAAAGCTGTCAGTGAGAGGGAGAAAGGTCACTGAGCAGTGACTTACGCCCATAATCAGTTTATAGGATTTGTTAAGAGCTTCGGGCTAACCAGCTGGGAACTCACTACAACTGCGTCAGCTCAGCTTCAGCTCAGCAGCACCTTCTCACACCAGGAGTGCAAAGCAAACAGGGTTTATTGAGGCTCCTTGGTTACCCAGACACAAGCAGCACGGCAGGGCCACTGTAGCATGAGCCATCTAATAACAACCATCAATGAATACTTCCCAGGCAGCCCAGGGGAAGAATGGCCGTGGCTGGTTCCTCACCTTTCCTCCCCCAGAAGAAAGGGTCTCAGGAAGGCAGGCAGGCACTTCCAGGATGTGAGTCAGCAGGAATCTCTGGCCATACCTGCTGTGCAAACAGAGCCATGCAGCAGGAGTTACCTGAGGTCTGACTGGTATAATGGGAGCGCCAGCCCCAAGGAACAGGAACACACACTCCACCTGATGCTGTTTGTAGGCTTTGCCCCAGCAGGTAACCCCAAGCCCAGTACGCCTGCTGCAAACAGCCCTGGCCCAACACCAGCCACTGCCGCAGCCACTGAGGAGGAGGAATGAGCTCAGCACAAGTCAGAGCCATGCTGGGGGCTGCCTTGGGCACGCTAGAATCAATCTACTTGCTACCTAAGTGATTTTTCCCTCAGCTCAAAGGCCTTGCACCAGTTTCTAGCTTGACTTCTCTCCTCTCCCACTGCCTGCCTGTACCTGCCTGTAGGCCAAGGCAGGCAAACCCTTTCTTGCTCCTCTCTGCCTGATCTGGACAGAACCCTACCTACAGCTGCCACCAGATGAAGATCTAGCAAATCCCATTGTCAGAGGCCAGCCAGCTTGGTCCTGCTGCAGGCCAGCAGTTAAGAAACTGCTTCTGAACACGAGCCAGCTGCAAGCCCCAGACATCAGAGTAAGCTGGGCTGGGGAGACCATCCTTAAACCCCAGGAGTCCTCTGTTAAATGTGTCCGATAGTCTCACTTGTTAAAGTCCCACTGCTTCTCTGGCATCAGTATGTGCCGCAGCAACACGAGGGACAAAGAAGTGAATGGAAAGATCCGTTCATCACGCCACTGGTCTGGTGGACCACAAGGTCCCATGAAGCACAGCTGAGTGTACTGACAAGTACCAGTGCCCCACCTGGGCTGGGCCAAGTCAAGCACCGGCCCTGAGTGTTCACAGGGCTGTAAAGGACAAAACCCAGACTGGGCATTCCCCAGAGGGGTTCCGACTGCTACAGGGAAAGCTCAAAAGCCAGTCTGCCCTGTATGACAGCCTGTGCACTTCTCCAAGGTCTTCTGATGATCTCAGGCTGCTGTCATTCACAAAGAAGTTCAAAGTCCACCACCTGCAGAGTAACTCAAGGCTCACTAGCATTTCAAGGGTGGTGGTGAACAGGGAGCAGCACAGGAAGCCAGGAACCTGCTCTTTGGGACACAAGCTCTGAAAGGGTTTCTCCACCAGCTACACTTATTGCCACTATCCCTCAAACTCAGGGACTGAAGAAATGAAGTTAAGACCAGCTGTGTTTACAAAAACCTATCCGCATTATCAACAGGAACAGAAGGCTTCTGGGAAAGGAAAACAGAAAAGTCAGTACTGCGTGTGCTCAGGTACTTCCAGAGGCAGCCTGGTATCAAAATGCCACATTGTTCTCCAAAAATGGAGTTGCATCACCCTCACAGTTATTCTGTGAGCAAAAATACTTGGGAACCTAATCACTTGAACCTGGTGTCAGAACATTTCCCTCCTCCCCATTTCCAGCTACCTGAACTCAGCACTAGCAACAGTCACATCTAAGAACATCTCACGTGATGCAAAAAGTAAAGTTAGCATCTTAAAAGATTTCATGCCTTTAATACCGAGCTTTGCAAAGCAGCTGAGCACACTGTGGCTCCTTTAAGAATGCAGCCACCGTCCTTTGTTTTGGACACAAGCTTCCCATAGCACACCACCCTTCCTTCATGGTTAAGCACAACACGGTCCTGGGTTTATTTTGAAAAGCTTAGTTAACTGAGCAGAGCACGATGAACATCCTTGCGTCCAAGCACAACAGTCAATCTCGACTCTCTGCACCCAGACCTGGCACCGCCCTACCCCCTTCCCACCTAGCCCTGGGTAACAGGGATTACATTAAAGACCCATTTCCACATTAGAAGACACCAGGGACGCAGTCCTTCCACTCAGGCCCCATTAGGAGGGTGGGCACTTCCTCTGTGTCATCCCTTGCCTCTTGTTTCCAGAGTCATTAGCGCTCAGAGCAGACAGCTCTTCCTCCCAGCCCACTTTTCCTTTTTATCTGGAGTCTGCCGTGCTCATAAACTCATATTACAACATCAAGCTGGTATGAAATCACAATGATTTCACTGCAATTAAGGAGCAGATGGGGCTGACAGAGCTGGCTAGGCAACAAACCTTCCAAATTAGACAATGCTGTCAGGAGCAATTAAAACCTTATACAAAAAGCCAACTTGGGATAATAGACAAATTCCACCTGGAAGGGGCTGCAAAAGGTGGCATCTGGTCCAACCTCCTGCTCAAAGGGGCACAGGTAGGACTGGGGCACCTTTAGCACAGCACACCAGACACATACCAGTTCCTGCCTGCTGCAACCAGCACACCTGAAAAAGCCAGCTGAGAGATCAGGCAGAGCAATGGACACATCAGCTGGAAAAATAACCCCTCTACAGAAAAATAGAATGGCACACACTGGAGTGGTTTGACACCTACTCACACCACATCTGGCTTTGAGACCGACTGTTTTCAACACAGCTGGGGCTTGACTTCATCACTCAGTACCCAACACCAGGCAGAGCAGCAGGCCAGGCAGCAAGAGCAACATTACCGATAGCAGAGAACTAGAGCAGCCTGTCCTCCTTTCAGAGCCTTTTATGGGAGAAGAATAAAAGGCTCTCAATTGCTTCCCACAAGGAACGGCTTAAATAGGTTAAAAATAATGAACCAGTATGCTGCGCAGGAGCACTCCACACTCCAAATTAAGCAATTCTTTAACAGGTGGCCTGAGGATGCCTCTTGGAGTTGTTATAAGGAAGTTAATAAATTGCTTTGAAACTCTGTACGCAGCTTAGTAAGATGACCAAGAACCTGTTGCCACAGCTTAATGTCTTTACCTGAATTCTAGCACTTTCCAGGGAGCACGAGGGTGTAGTTTTTATGATTTCTGGTCTCTCTTCTAATACTTACAAAGGGTCTGGGATTGCTCACGGAAGTTTTAGACCTTGCATCAGGACAACAGATAAACCTCCCACCACAAAACCTTTGCAGAGCTGCAACCAGAAGTCAAGATCCACATAGCACATAGTTTTTAATGCTTTCAGATTGAAATCTTTGTTACAAACCAACTAGATTATACAGCAAAGGAGCATCAGTGTCACAGTGTCTCTTTAAGGAAGGTTGCCATCACACCCACTGGTCAGCACCTCTGGTGCAGGCTGGTTTACTGCACAGCAGCACTACACAGCTGACAGCTTACGCTCACACTGCTGCACAGAAGAGAAGTCAACTTTGTGAACACACCGTGTCCCAAAGACTAACTGGACTCCAGACTCCTCCACAGGACAAAGCCTGAGGCTGCAGTATCTACAAACTAGTGGTTTTTGACACCCCAAGTATGTGAACTGTCGCTTGCAGTGCTTACAATTTGACAAACTTCCTCAAAGTCAGGAGTAAAATTAACGGAAGAAATAATTTTTTCTCCTGAAACCAAATGATGTCCTCCAACTTCAGAATATCTCATGTCAAAGCCAGAAAAGCAGTGCCCAAACAATTCCAAGCAGCCACTCTGAAAACAGCTGCAAAGGCGGCATTTCATTGATGCTCCTGCCCCTTCTGCCAGCACACGCGGTCAGCTGCACTGCCTCGACAGCAGTCCCATGTTAAGGATGTAACACAGTATTCTAGGTATCACATCTTAGAAACATACTGGTTTTCACATGAGGCACTGCTTGTAAAGCATCCTAAAGTGGATGGGGCAATACTCAGAGTGGCTAGAAAAGCATCTTAGCCAGAAGAATGAGCTACATTTCTTCTTCCACCTTGCAGGTAACAGAGACCACTCTGACTCAAAGGTTATCAATACGCACCAGTATCTCTGAAGCCTGGCAGACTTTTTGCCTCTCTGTACTCCCAGATTATCTATGCAAATGTTTATTAGCACACAATGTTCTCCAGCTAGAGTTTAACGTCTTCTGAGGGCAGATCCTTCTTGTACCGCGAGTATGCAGTGAGCACAGAGCACGGCCTTGACGCAGGTTACCACTCCGTGATGACAGAGCGCGCAGCGTTAACTATTGTCACCTTGAAGAAAAGGTTTTCAAACTGAAAGACCTCTTCAAACAGTAAAAAAAATGAACTGTGAGCAGGAACTCTGCTACATGTTTGAAAACTGTCTAAAAAGCTAAGGTACAAACATTTACACAATAGGCATCTGGCAGCATTTTCAGACTTTTTTTTAATTTATTCTGACATGCTATAAAGGAATAAATTACACTGTTAAAGAATTACCAGCAATAAAAGTATTTCTTTCTTTCAGCTGGGCTAGAATAGGAGTGAGAAGGAAGACAGCCTGGGGCAGTAACCAATGTGAACTCTGCGTGGTGCGAGGCTGTCCCCAAGAACGAGAGTAAATCTGGTCATATCCACTTCACAAGAACTTGAAAAAAAAATGCCTTGGTTTAAAACCATCCAAATATTCCATTCAATTTTTTCTCAAAACTTGCAATCACGAGTCAGTCCAGCCGATGTACGACATGGCAACACTCAGAGGCTGCCAAGACTGGGGCTGCAAAAGATGCCATTTCATTAAAAAAAAAATTCCAATCTTAGTATAGAGGGCTGGTCTCAAACAACAGGTTATAAAAATGCAAGACTGCCCCTTCCCCCTCAAGGAAAAAATACAAAATTTATTTAAAAACAAAATGAGGAAGAGTTACAACACTAAATCTAAAATGATTTAGAAAGAAATATGACTTCTTTTGCTTAACAAATGGCCTCAAAACTCGGTTTAAAAACAGGGTAATGTAGATTTCTTAAACTGAAAAAGGCAAATTAAAAAAAAAAATTTCCTTACAGAAACAGGTTTTAGTTTTTAATGAACTTGTAAACAAAAAAAGCTCCCGCTTCAAAATAAAAACAAAATCCCAGATCATATAGATGTTTACAGTGATTACATTTATCTAAGCAACTTACATACAGGTTCAATTGTAAGATGTTAACTAAATTTTGTGACAAATATGCTGTTTTTCCTTTTATACCAAGAACATTATAGAGTTAATGCAGAGTCCTAAAGATTATCTAGTAGTCGCTAAGTTTCTCTTAAGTCTTCACTTTAGATGCTGTTATTTCTAGCACAGGTAAGCAGGCAGAGTCTTTCATATGCTTAAAAACTGGAATCTTTGGTTACTACCATGTCAGCTGGCTTGGTATGTTGCACATAGAAGCCAACAACTTTAAGAATGTTTTAAGTGTACAACTTTCAAAACCCAGGGAGGAATAACCAGGAAAGAGTGCACAATTGTGAGCATTTACAATTATCACAACTGTTGCCGAAGACTGTTCATGCCATTCTTCCAAAACAATGAGATCTCATAAGCAGTGTAGTTCAAAGTAAAAAGGTAACAAAAATTGGCATATGCACAATTTTCTCCACTTGTGTGTCAACCATTAGTTAACTTCTCCACTTGAAAAAATGCAATAGAAAACTGGACACCATGTTTCACTATCTCAGTAATATTCACAATTACAGCTGCTACAACTCCAAGTGCAGCATCACTGACACTGCCCAGAGCCAGTTTATACTGATATTAAGTTCTTTACACCAAGTAAATGGTTGCCCACAGCCACTGGCAAGTGTACGTATGAACTAAAATTTTTAGGATTTGGGGAGTGACAAGTCCTGCTCCGATCTGCTCTGCTTTGTCCCATCCTCGCCATGCTCAGAAACCTGCAAGAAAAACACAAGGGCAACTTACTGATAGGGGATGAAATCGAGAAACAGCTTTCAAAGTAGAATTAAACATCAGTTATGGTCATTCAAAAGGGAAGATGCTGCTCCGTCTCAGAAGAGCAGAGTTCCTGGTATCCATTTCCCAAGCTAACCACCATTTGCCACCACCCTTGAGCTCAAGCGAGCACCTACTGCTGCACTGGAAAACAGGCTTGTGCACCAGCTGGATGCCACATTCCTCAAAGAGGAATTCAGATCAACAGTTTGAAAACAAGATGTGTTATTGCCACTAGGAAGCAGGGTGTAATTTCATAGGATTGTTTTCTACTTGTCTGCAATGTCTCATGTTTATAACTCTGAATGTCAAACTGTCATCTGATTGCAGTGGTGCTCTTCAGAGGCGCAGTACAGTAGCGTCACACAGACAGAATGAAAAGCAACAGGAATAACTTACCTTACAGTAACTGGTGTTCACTACATGCTCACATGTACAACACGGAAGTAACCAGAACAGAAGGAAGAACCTTTGACAGTGCCAGGAACCCAGCATACCTACTGTCCTTGGAAGGACAAGCGAAACAACTCTGATCCCAGGGAGGCGGGGCATCGAGAACAATTCCTTTAAAGTTCAGTACTCCAAATGACAGGTTCAAGACATTGTGGAAAAGGGAGAGTAAAGGAATACACACACAGACCTCAGAGAACCAGTTACTGCAAGCTAAGCCAGTCTTCTCTTCATGTGACCACCTATATACTCATCTCTGGTGACTCAGGTAGCAGCACTGTGCATTTCAGAGGTAACAGGAGTCTCAACCCAAGACTACTTTGCCAAGCAAGTTTCCGTTCTGGATGCCCTCCAGACAGCATGGTATTCTGGCAATGTCTGAATTCATCTGAGCAATGGCCCTGAGTTTTTGCAACAGAACTCTCTTCACAGTGAAATACAGACAAAGCTGACCTCAGCTATAGCTTGTGCTGTCATCCAGAGAGAAGCAAGTACAAACAAGTCTTAAACAGAGCCTGACATTCAATCAAAAATGTATCTGGATAATACCCAGAAGACAGCTTTAATGCTTCCAGAATAAGCTACAGGTAATTTAGAATCTCTATTCAGTGGCTTTGTCTGAAACCAATCTTAAGACACCAAAGGACAATTCTCTTTATCCATCACTAGCAATTCTTAACAAAAAACACAACCCTTGCACCAGAATGAAGACAGTTGTTCCCACTTGAGTGCAATTTCTCCCAGTAACCCTGGTGATTCCTTAGTTCTGCTGGCATAAAGTTGTCCATAGCCTTTACTTGATGCATACAACCAAAACTTACAATCTTTTTCCATTTAGTGTTCTCAGCAGTGAACACTGAGTCATCATTTGAGCCACTTTCTCCATCAAAGCAGCCAAAACTAAGTTAACAAAGGAGTACACTCCCAGTGTGGAAAGACACAGATCAGCTCGTTGCTTTAGAAGCCTGGATGTTTCAAATGAAAATGGGATCCTGAACCCGAGGACAAAGGACATGCTGCTTTTGTCAGAATACCTCAAATCCAAGGTATGGTGGGTGAGAGAACGCCCAACTCTACAGAGAGCAATAGAAAACTGGATTCAGCCCACAACGTCCCTTGCGAGTCCTATCAAGACTACACAGAAGCGTTCCCAAACAGTCTGAGCACAGCTGTCAAATGAGATGTTGAAACATTCATGCAGCATACAAGACTTTGCCAGTATGAAGAACATGCTGAAGAATTCATGCTGGCATCTAACAACTCTTCACTATATACAAGGCCAGCTCAAATCTGCACATTCATCACTCCATGTCCCTCTGGGGTGTTACCCAAAACTTTGATAATCTCTATGCTACGTGAGGGATACTCGAATTGCTTTATTACCACCATAGCTGCAGATCTGATCAATGCAGGAAGAGTAAATGTACAGTCATGCTGTAAAACTCCTCTACTTGAGAGGTGTTCAAACTCTTCTATTAAGTAGCTGCAAAGACAAGTAGTGAAAAGTATTTAATTGTCAACTGGCTAAATCTCAAGTAATGAGCTGAGTGTGTTCTGAGAAATACTGTCACGACCACAGGTGCCCAGTGAACAGTAACGGGACTGCTGACAGGCTTATGGAACTCTACACTGAGGGGAATGAAAAACATCTCTTGTAAATGGAACTGAGAGACTTTATCCTGCAGACTGACTGCTTGAGTCAGTTTTATGACTGCAGGAAGCTGACTGTAAGCACTGTTACAGATCACACCTGATCAACAGCTGCACTGTCAAGAGATTGAGAGCTAAACTTCCCAGAGTCAGCAAAGCAGCTCTATCTGTTGAAAGAGTTCACCTCTCCCAAGTTCAAAACCAGCTGATTCTGCTGTTACAGAAAACACTGAACAAGAGTTCCAGGGAGGGACATGGGAAGGCAGAATAAAGGCCACTGGAATTAAGCAGAATATTCAGCCTGAATAACCTACAGGACTCAGTGAGATGGTTTAATATGGATCTGAGTTAAGGCAGCCAGGAGTATCTATAAATGTTCAAAATCTGAAGTCATAATAAGTCTCTGCACCTTGTCTGAAAGAACCTAGCTTTGACTGCTCTCCCCAGATGCACATCTGCACTTCAGAGTATATTGTAAAATTTTAACCAATAAATGCACCTGCAAATTGCCATTTCCAGTACTCTCATTATACTGGATATGGTTCCCAGATATAATTCAGTTATCATGAAGCCTTCTAAGCCACTTCCAGCACAAGCTTTGCTACAGAAGTTACATGAGAATTTAACTCTGGAAAAAAATAACCAGGTATTTCATTACTCTTCACCATGACAGCAACACAAGCCATAAAGCCTCCTGCTTGAGCTTGGTGGATTTCTGAAAGTCTACATTAGCAGGCAAAATTGCCCCCCAAAAAAGCATGCAGGATTTTAGAAATCTGGAATCTTTACTTTGACGAAGAGACTCAGCTAACTATTTTAGGTAGCTGGGAAAGCCTTCTGATGCTTCACAAGCACCACTTCAATGCTTTGCTGACTTTACAGCTTGCTCGGTCCAAAGGTCACAAGCTTCTTTTTGTGATGGGAGGGGAGAGGAGGGAGTCATTCCCCCAGAAGGCTGTTACTCCATGAAAGGGCCAATGAAATTCTGCTAGAAAACCAGCAACTTCACCATAGCTACAGCAACGGTCCTTGTTATGAAAGGACAGTGGGATGAGGAATGTCCATCAAGAAAGAGAAATGATCTGTAAGCTTCAACTGCAAGACAGCTTCCCTGCTGCTCATTCTTGTCAGGCAACTGCAGCTTGTACTCTGTCACTAATCATCACAAGAAGGTGGAGGCAGATAATCATTATAATGACCTTTTCCTCACTTACAGTATAGCACTTGGTCAGAAACCACCTGACCCAGGAGTGTGGCACATTAAACCTCAGAATACTTTACCAACAAAACAGTATGTCAAGTGCATATAACTTGATTTTCAGGGCAGCATCCATTTACAGATCACCACCACCTTTAAGACCTTCGCTCTAAGCACGAGCTGTTGTGAAGAATCCACATTTTTGCTCTGATTATTTCCTCCTGCTCTAACAGCCAACCTCTCCATACCCTGACATCAGGTTGGGTTCAGTAGTGGGTTCTGAAGCTCAGTAAGAGCATCTGTACTGCAGAAAGCAATCTAAGCCTGGGTGCTTAATCACCAAGTCTTCTATATACCAGTGTTTCAGCTGAAGGAACTGGTTTACAGCCTTCAGTGTTGTAAAACCTGTTCGCTCCAGAAAAACAAGTTGGACTTTCTGTGCCACAAAGAATCTGATATTTAATGGTATCCTAAGGAATTTTTTTGTTTTTATTTCTTCAAGAAATGGTTTCAGATTGCCTCTAAGACAAGCAGGTATTTTACTTAATTTTTCTGAATAGCTGTTTTGACTACAGCCACCTGGTCACGTTTGAATGCTGCCACAATACATGAAAAACGACATTTTTAGAAGTTTATTGTAAACCCCTCTGCATTTCTTTGACTTTCAGGTCCAGTATCTTAGCTGAACAGATAATTTTAGATATATAAAAATGATAGTCAAGATAAGAAAGTACTGAAGAATAGCAAGTACTAGCACAATACACCCCAGTACATAACTTAAATCTAGCTTCTCTATTCTTATGCAAACAACCTCACTGGCTTCAATTTTATCCACAGCTCATCTTGAGGAACCAGTTTCATTACAAGACTGGCTACAATAGTCACTAGCTGTAGCAGTTTCATTCTAGTGCCTTACTAGACTAACACTGGCAAAAGCTAAAGCTTCTAGAATGTGATTAAAAATCTTACGTGCCTTTTCAGAACTCAAGTTCTCATTTTTAACACAATTGCATTTTGAACATTTCACAACATTTCCCTTTGAAACCATAACCAAGAAACATTAAAAATAGTGAAGAAACCTGAAGCCCCACCCAGAGCATCCAGATACTTCAGAAAATTGTGACTTGGCAGTCCACAGCAGTTCAGGGTTACTCCTTGATTTAGGCAAGGCATTTTGAGCTCACCGGTCCTTTCCTTTAACTCTGGACCAAATGTCTCAATGTAAACCCACTGGAGGAAGCCAGATCATTCACAATTTTCTGTTTCCAATGTTTGAGGCATACCAAACAGAAGCAAACCCACAGCACTATACCAGCTGGAACAGAGTAGAACCCAAAGTCTCTAGATCCTTGCCTAGTTAATGAGAATTATCCCTTAAGAAGTGTTAGGTCTAGGATTTTGGATTGGATTATATATGTATATATATAAAAATATATATATAGGTATATATATAAATAAAAATAAATAAAAATGTCACATTCCCAACACCAAGTCAGTTTCTTGTTTTTGGAAAGTGGTTAATGCAGGAGCAAAAGATGCAGTGGTTAAAATGACCCAACATCCCCAGAAGAAATGATATGAAGAACAAGGACATTTTGGTATAAAGTTAGTAGTCAAATTCTCCAAGGACGTCTTTTGTTTTTGCTTTTTAAATTAACAGCCAAATATATTTTTTAAACCACCTCCTTGATCTAACACTTAAATTGCCAACATTGTCCAAATTAGTGTAATTTTTTTTCCTGTAACGTCACTTGGTTCTTGGCTACTAACCTTTCATGTTACTCTTGGATTTGTCAGTTTGCTTGCCTGTGGGGGTTTGGGCCTGCTGCCCCTGCCCACTGGAAGAGGCTGCCTGCTGTGCTGCTTTTTGCTTTAACATCGTCCAGTCGAATGTGTAGTCATATTGGTGGTTCAAGGTCCTAGAAAAGAGTGAAATACTTTACTGTAACACATCCCAACTTCCTTATTGCTCATACCAAGAAGCCTTTGCTGAAACCCCAGAACTAGAGGTTAACTCTATTTGTAAGCTGCTTTGGAGATTATGAATGGTTTATAAACGCTAAGTATTACTAACTTAAAGAGATTCTTTAAGCAAGCTCAAATACTATCAAGAAGTGTTTTCTTCCCTGCTTATGCAAAAGTCTGCATTTGTAGAAGCAGCACGTCCTCACAACCCAGCTCACCCGTTTGTCTGCACTGAGGTTCTCTTTTTTTCCTCAATATATAGATCTAAGGACAGACTGCAGTATTGCACATTATCAAATAAGAATCGCTTTGGATTCCAGGTCTCTGTAAGAAGACTCTTGACAGATCAGTACCAGTTCCTCTTTTGACAGATGCTGTTCACTCCGCAAGGCAGAGCCTGTTCTGGTTTTCTAACAAGCTCAATGCAACAGCACTATTCCTCTCCATTGCAATCCACCTCCGGGGCACCAGTTAGTCCCATCGCCTATCTCCAAACGTAACAAGCTTCAAACAGCTCTACCAAGGGGTCAGTGTCTTAAGCAATTTGCAACAACTTGAAGCATGGGCTCAACCCTTTAGCATTAGGGGTTAGACCATGCCACACAAATAAGAATTTTTTCCTTCATGCTTAACACTGAACAGTATTTTTCGGGTCCTTCAACCAGCTTTTGCAACTCTGAAAGTCCCTGAACTCCCTACACCACACACCTATGGGAGCAGCTTTCTGCAGCACAAGTCCCACTGAGCAGTTACCAACTGGTAAAGCACTGTCAAATTTCTGTACTTTTCCACTATGAGACTGACCTGAAAAGAATACGGAATAATTGCCTCAGATACATGTAATCTGGTGCCTCTTCAAAGCGCAGGCCACGACAGTAGTTCAGATACATGGCAAATTCTGCAGGGAATCCCTGTAAATCAACAATGTTAATCAAGCTAAGGCTGGCAGTAAAAAAACTTCTAACAACCCTGTAAGAAGGCAAAAAGCTGTATTTCTGTCTATAATGGTAAAGAAAAACTGGCTGAAGATTCGTAAGTGTAAATTTCACTTTGCCTCTAGCTATTAACATATTCTGTATTTCAGAAAGTGGATTTGATCAGCAAGGTTCCAGGCACATGTTCCTTCCCCAGAACTGTTACCCAAGGTATGTTTCCCAATTGCAAGTTCTCTGTTACAAAAGCCTTCAAAATAGAACACATTTAAAGCACTTCATTCATCCTAATTACACCTAGTTCTTATTAACTAGGTCTCTGAATTTAGTAGTAATTGTCTCTTGAAGATCCCACTCACATCTCCTTGATAATCTACTTGAGCATACTAGAGGCAAGGTCAGTTATCACTATTAAGTCTGAAGATTTAAAGCACAAACCCCTTTTTCAAAGATCCACTGCTTTACCTATTTACACATTTAAAGCTATATTAAAGCCCCCATAAGCAGGTAACAGCATACACTAATGCTGTGCTACAAGCAAAGAGAGCATCAATGTTCAGCAGCTTGGAAGATGCTGTCAGATTAGGAGTATATAAATGTACAGTCATTGGTGCTGCTGTTTGATGTACAAATGCTACCAAGTGTTCCATTCTGCAACATGGCTTTAAACATCACTTGACATCCAATTCCACTATAGCCTCTATTTGAGGTACAGAAGACAATATGAACAATCTTGAAGAGGCAGAAACAATTATATATGGGCCAGCTATACTGCTCTACCTTGGTTTTATTTATCCAAGGTGGCACATGTAGAACTTCCACTGTAGAAGTAGTAGAAATTAACAAGCCTCACCTAAGAAGGCCGAAGAGCTTGCACAACCAACAGTCACCAAGAACTACAATGATGGTGGCATAAACTATGCCAAGAAACACCAGCAAATGCTAGCTGCTCTGCTAGCGCACATTCACAGTCTTGCTGGGTGGCCAAACACAAGGCACCCGTGACTGCCAGAGGAGTATTATTCAGCAGCAAATGCTGTGTGAGATTAATACGCTGGCTCTAGTTAAAAAAAAAAACAAAACACGCCAAACAAACCCACAAAAACACACCAACAAGAAGAGAAGTTATATTTCACAGTATGACATCATTTGGAAACTCTTACCTTACACAAAACCTCAACAGGAGTGGACATTTTCTTTTCACTAATCTTTTCATACTTTTGCTTCTTTGTCGCAGCCTGTGGAACATGTAGGTCACAATATAAGAGATATTGTGCAACACTGGATTAACAAGGACAGTAGCAAAAAAATGACAAAAATCCTTTGGTCAACCATAAGTATTTTATGTGAAATCTCCAAGTCCCACACACTTACTGCAAAGAGAATGAAGGTCAATCTGGTATTAAGATTTGGACACAGTTTAATACCATTTGTCGCAGTCTAATGCTTCCATCACATGGCACAGCTCGTGTAGTTCTAGCTGCTGCTTTTGTCCATTAAACAGCCCAGACTCGCATTTACATTTGCCAAAGTTCTATTAATTCCCACTCAGTCCCCTATTGAAGGGCTGCCTGCGTGTTTCAGTAAGCAGCCATTACATTCATTTGCAGCTGAAGAGTTCTAGTGTTTCACAAGCTGCTGCCTTTTGAGAAAACTTGCAGCTGCAATGCCATTTGAGTTACACAACTCTCATGGAGGAAGAAAAACAATTAAAACATGAAAACAAATCACTGAAGTCTATATCACAGAAATAAGAAATATTTGCCATGCTTGTACTTGTCTACCATACACCAAAATACTTGAAACAAGTCTGTCACAGCTAATAATTACTCAGTCATGCCATAAACTGGGCTAAGATTTCACTAAAGCTGAACTTGCTAGGCAAGAGATTAATTCCACACTCTCTCCAGCAATTCCAAAAGCCACTAACAATGTTATTTTTTACTTCCCAAAAAGGGCCTCAGCCTACAACAATTTGCAAAGATGATGTAAACTATTGTTTAGCATAAAATTCAAGACAATTGAACAATACACATTTTGCCTGCTGCACAAGAAGCAGAAAAAACCCTTTCTTCTACAGTCTATAAATATCACGCCTTGGGAAAAGCCGGTCTGTGTAACTAAGCTGAATGTTATGTACAACTCCTGATTCACAGCAGAAGGAAGAAGCACGATACATGAACATAAAAAAAAAAGTGGAAGGTGGGGAAAAAGTCCCCCAAAGTCAACATAACCTACCTTTAATCCTTGCCAAGGCAGACTGGTTCTGTTGAAGTACATCAATACATAACCTAGAGACTCCATGTCATCCCGACGACTGGAATAAGAGGAAGCACACACTGAATTACAAAATGTAGCATTTCGTACGTTGTTCCAAATAGTGCAAGCATTCAAAAATTTTTTAAAAATAATAATAATTAAGGAATAAAACCTAAGTTTTGGTGCAAAGGATGGTCTCTAATACAGCTAAGACATCTAGGTGTTCAGGATTCCATTGGCAGGCATGTAACAAGTCTTCACAAACTGGAAGGAGATCCTATTAATTTTTCAAGCACGGAATAGTCAGTAGGTATTGTGTGTGCGCTAAGTTCCCATCTGCAATTACATTAGAATAATTTGGGAAACAAAAACTTGGAAAAATAAGACATGAAACATTAATGTCTATTCCACTGGATAAATTAGAATTTTACCTGGAGGAACCATGGAATGCATTGTAAGAGGGAGAAATAATATTAGACTTGATTAAGGTAAATTTTTTTCCCTGAACCTTGCCTCAGTTTGGGACCAATACCAAACATCTAGCCTCAAAAAGGCGTAACTCCATTCTTTCTTCACTTCTGTCAAGAAACCTCTAAATTGTCTCCATGATTTTTAGAAGACAAGCAATATATAGGAATCATCAAGCCATGCATCAAGCTGGCTGATGCCTCTGCTTTCTTCCTCCAAGAAGTCTGTGTCAAGGCAGCTAGAGAACTCTGAAGTTACCCATCCACAGACTTAACTGAGAATTTGTACACAAACTCTCAACTAAAGGCTTCAAATGTCTTCTGTACTGCATATGCTCCAGGTCCACAGTTCAGCCACATGAACACCATCATACTTTGCTACTCAGCTTTCACTAAAGTGGAAAAAACACTCCAGGATTTTTTTTTTCCTCTTGGCAAAGTTGCCTCTTCCCATCTGTAGCAGAGTCAGATCTTTCCTCTGACTGCCCCTCTGCAGCTGACAGCTACTTAACATAAGACAGAAAAATAACTTAATTCTTCTCCTCACAGCTCTTTTATCAAGAGAACCTGACAGGTATTGCTGCTGTTTTGCCACCTAAGCAGATCTGCAAGAACAGCATTTAAATGGTGACAGGAAAGACTATGCACCTACTACCCCCAGTAGGGAGCAAAAGGCTGAGAGCAGCATCATAAATAGGGTTATACATGTGACTGAGGATAAACCAGCTCCTTTTAAGTGAGAACAATCTAAGAACCCATACATCTCCGTCTTTAGATCTTCATATGAGAGGAAAGAAGCTGTAGGTGATGCTTTATGTCATAGCCAACACAATATAACCACTAATAATCACCAGAATGGCCTGTCTGTCACCCCCTCAACTCATCTTCCAGCTCTGACCCTTTGGGGAAACAGTTCAGGGAGCTATCCCAGAAGAAAATCAGCTTGGCTCCTTAAACCATTTCACCACAAGGCCAAAAAAGCATTAGTTGCACTCAGGGGTCAGGGAAAAGAAGATTGTTTCACTCCTCTTGCAGCAGCTAGCTCTGAGGTCATCTCAGCTGGAACATGAAACCACAGCCAGAGACAGGGGGGTGAAAAGTGATACTAAGACCACAAACCCTATCCTGCAAAACCCACTAATTCTATTAGAATTGCACATTTTAATCATCGACGGGATTCAGTGAACCAGTATGGGGACGTGACGTTAACTAAAGCAATAAAGGGATTAGCAGTTTCCATCTTCCATCCAGTTCATTGGTTTATTGCTTAATTTCATGCTTTTGTAGTAGAAAACATTTAGTTCTGTAAATTTGTAACAGATATATTACATTTAAGTTTATACTGATCTAAGTGATTTTCGGGACCTGGAAAACAAGGCAGTACTCTCTATTACTAAAAGAAAAGAATTACAGTGCAAGCAGCTTCAAGAATAACTGCTATTACATATAGAAAAATATGTCCTGTAAATTACAGTACAGCACTAGCAGTTAAAATATTCTGCCATAAACTTCAGGACTGGTTTCTCTTGATTACAGGATTATTTGTTTGCCTCACTGTTGGCTTGATCTACAGTTTAATAGCTTTTAGCATGCACCAAGCTACATTTCTAATTATATGAGAATTCCCAGTACCAGGAGAGATAGTACAAGACCTAATTGCAAAAGCAATAGTCCTCTGCAGTTCCCTCCCCTCACTGTAAGGTTGTAGCACAGCTATTCCCTTACAAGAGCAGCTTGGGTTCTAGGAAATGTACTTCAGAAATTATGCCTGTTGCTTACCCTAACTAACTCACATGTCAAGTAGGCTTAAACAGTAGCAATAAGACAATGTAATAAAATTAAAAAACCTTAAGGAAATTGAACAGGAAAAATTAAGCATTTTAAAGCACTAAATATTTGTAAGTTACATGTTCTGTTGAAGTTGAGCACTAGAAATTTTGTCATTGTCATCTTGATTAAATTGAAGGTCAGAGGCACAGACAGACATTCATTAAAGTTTTAAGTATGGCTAAGCAACCTCAGCATCATATGGTAAAGCCACATTATTACACTGATACATTACAATACCTGGACACATAGGTAAGGAAGAGAGGCATCCTTTCATAACTCATGAGTACTTAAAATATACTTCCAAACAACCTGAAGTGCTATTGCCGCTGGACCACTGCTAGGACACTGCAGAAGCAATATGCTTTTGATCCAGATGATAAAAATTGTTTGCCAATTAAGCAAACCTCAAACATATAGATATATATAAACACACAGAGCCTTAACTATGGTTGTGTAGACCAGAAACCCAAACAGCGAGTGAAGCAGATTATCTTTTAAGTCTTGCTTGCCAGCAAAAGGATATAAACAATAGTTTATTAACTTGAAGAGAGACTGAAAAAACAGGACAGATACCAGCTGTAGAACACCCTTTATATCTACAGAACTGCATCTCAATCCAGTCAGCAGTGGCATCGGCAGGTACCAACACAATCAGGAAAGTGCACCATTTTATTTGTGAAGGTCCTGACAGATACACAAAAGTATAAGCTTATTCTTTAAAAAACAACCAACCACACACACCAAAACTGCATGCAAAACATCCCTCTTGATGCCTGTTGAGACTTCAGACCCTCTTCAAGAGAGAAATTAAGCGCTTGGATTTTTAGTCCCCTACCCTTGCACTGGCAGCCAAAAAGCAAAGCAGTGGCAAATGGATACATCCACTTATTCATATAACGTTATTTCAGACACTTCAGAGGGTTACAAATAAGATCATGTTGCAGTCTTCAAAAGCAGAGCAGTAATCTCCTTCAACTCACCTCTGCTCAATGCCAAGATGTGCATTGATACTGGCATATCGAGCTGTGCCAGTGAGATTTTTGTCTTCTCTGTATGGTATGTGTTGCCTTGTCCTGTTGTCCCGGTACTTTTTGGCCAAACCAAAGTCAATAAGGAATAACTTAAAGAAAAATAAAAATAGATTATATTCCTATACAGTGCAAGAGGTCCCCAACCTCTTTCACTAGGCTTTAGCTTCATTTTAAAGACACCCACACAATGTAACAGCCTACAGTTAAGAGGAAGCGAAGTTAACAGTGCAGTCACAACTAGCTTTAACTAGCCAGTTCAATATAGTGAGTTAGTTCAAGTCTGTTCTCAATCCAGTGGAATAGATTAGGTTGTAGTTTAGTTCTACAGCTATTTGATGTTACTATTGTATTTTGTATCACATTGACTCAGTAACTACAGTGCGCAATTTAGGGAGGAAACTAATATGTGCAGAAGCACACTTTCACAAAGACCCACTCACACTAGAGCAGTTCACACACACGGAGTTAATGGCAGCTCAGCAGCTTAATGCAAGTGATGCACATCCTGTACTCTTCTCTAGGTCTCAAAGAACACTGGCCATTCTGCAGAGCATAAGGCCAAAACCTTCAACAGCAAACAAGACATCTTGTTTTCAATCACATGCTCATTTTAAGACTCCCAGAACACTATCACAGCAGTGTGACACACCATGAGGATATTAATACAGCCAGGAAGCTAGAGCCTAAACACAGAATCCAATTTAGGTTTCTAATAACTAAGCTCACCCGATGATTTGATACTTAGCAACAACTGAGTGCATGCTAATTAGTATGCTAACAGCCAGCCTATCTACAGAAGTTAATACAGACTGTACCTTCTTGCAACAAGATTTCAAGACTAGGTGAAAAAGCTGAGGCAGAAGTACAGAAGAAGCATTTCAAATTCTAGTAATCAGATTTTGAGCTACAAATCATCAGGCTGAGCTCCCAATTCCGACAGTGGATTAATGCTACAAGATCAGGGACTGTAATCCCTAAACAAGTAACCCGGGTGGGGGAAAGATATGATAGAAAGCTGACACAAGGTTCAATAAATTCTCAGTACAAATCTAAGCAGTACCACCTTAAAGGTAATTCCAGAACAGAAGATGCAGCTTTGGACACAAACAAGTACTGCAGATCAACATGCAGCTATGGCTGCATCCAAGACTGAAACAAGGGGTCCCTGTGGCACATTGTAAGTGCTGTGAATTATACTGACACTCAACATGGAAGTATCAACGACAGTGAAAGGCTGAAAGTTTCTGAATTGCACTGTAGGTATGTTTTGGAATTCTGGTTGAAGAAGATTTTCTAACTACAGTAGTCTAGATGGGAAAAAAACAAAGCTAAAAACCTCTTAGAACTACTGATGCCTGAGCAGAAAACCTTGAGCTGAAATCTTGCTGTAAGTTGTGTATCCACAACACACATCAGTTTATATTCGCTGTTACAGAGAAAGTCACCCTGGAAGCCCAGAATGCTTTGAGCAAGAGGACGTAAAAACAAGTTTTTAAAGCAACTACACTCGACAGTTTAATGAAGTAGGGATTTTGTCTTTGTTGCACCTGCCATAGCTACCACTAGAGGTAGTCACGTAGTGAGCATGGACATGTTCTCCAGCTACCAGGAAATTAGCGATTTCCATACTAAACTCCTAAAGCAGATAGTATAAAAGCTATGTGATTACAATACTGCAAAGGCAGCTTTCCTAGAAGCAAAGTCTGAGCTCAAATGCAATCCCTGATTTTCTGATTAGAGCTTTCTGATCTGATGACAGCCTCTGATGTCTAGTTCACTATAGTTACTTATATAGGGCCTTTGCTCATTAAACTAAATACTATGCCTTGAGGAGGAAATCACCAAACACTATACATATCAGTCAAGAGTATTTTCACCACACATTAGTTACACACACTTTACAACAACTCAGTCTTCACATTCTTTCTGTAATCCTGGGGATCCTGCCATTAATGGTATATAAGGACAAAGTCATAGTTCATGAATCAAATCAGGTAACACTGCAAGTGTGCCTGTGACACATAACTGGTGTCTAGCCCTGTTTAGCACGGTCATGCTAAGACTACTTTGTTTGAAAGAGTTCTAGAAGCAAATGATTCTCTGCTTCTTCCACAGCTACTACAAGCTCTCAGTATTAGACCTGAACAACATAATTCTGCCTTCTCAAGAGGTATGGGTAGAACATCTTAACACAATGAGAAACAGAACCAAAAGAAATCAATTCAGTAACACTGTGCTGTTTTAGACTAGACAAATAACTGGGTATTACTTTACATCACTGACTTATCTAGGGAAGTTTAGTCTGTTCCCTAGCTTAGACACATTCTGCATTTCACATTCTGAATAGGTGGAAGACAAAGGAGTAAATACATCTTGCAAAGAGTTAAGTTGGAAGATACAGCCTGATATAGATGAGCACAGAATGTACTGATGCCAGCCAGCAGGAACACAGATGTATTCCCACAGATAACCTCGTACCACCTCAATTCTGTTTGTTGCAAGATCAGCAGGAAACTGGAGAAGTAGGGCAAATTTCTTGCCAAGAGCAACTAGAGAAGTGGATCAAAGTCTCTGCCTCAACTGATAAGAAAGTTTCAGAAACAGACAACAGAAGCCTGTCAGCTTGCATACAGCAGCTAACTGCCCAGGATTTAATATGTGAAGACTATCGTTGTGGAAAGCTACAGACTGATTCTATGGCCAAACTCCTGAGCTATGATTCATATTCAGCAATTTCCAGCTGTCCTGCTACAAACTGGCATATGTCTTCATTTCTCTCCATCTTCTCTTTAAGAGTCATGAGTAACTACATTTAACTCTGTAAGATAAACTCCAGCTTCTACAAGAAACAGCTTGTTGGGAGTAATATTTTATAAGCACAATGGATGAAAAGACGAGTCTCCTCATTACACATCTGGAAAAATTCTGAACAAAAACTGCAAAGGAAGGAGCCTGGTTGAAGCGATAACAGAACTTTCTCCATGCACATTCAGAGACACTGCAGGAACCCTACGGGAAGGCAAGCAAACAGCCCTATGAAGAAATCCTGATATTTCACTAGGGTGGCATGTCTATCCTTCAACACATTCAATAGACTGCCTTTGAGTTTTAAAGGACAAAAATAAAACCTGGTTCCGCATCTGAAATCAAGCACGTACATTTAGCCCTTTTTAATATCAAGTTTAGAAGTAATTCCACAATTTAAACAAGCGCCACAGGGAAACATCTTAGTAATGTTACATGTTTGCCAAGTATGTCTGAATAATGCCAACATAAGAGGTGCTTTTGCATGGTCTACATTCTCCAGAAAAAAAACCCAAAACCAAAACAAAACAACAAAACAAAAATAAAGCACATGAATTTGGGGTCGAGGTTGGAATAGGAGACAGTTCAGACCTGGTTTAATCCTGAGAAAGATGGGTCCTGAGAAGTACTAACAGTCATGCTTCTTTTCCTCTTCCCCACTGGAGATTCTAAACACTGAACAAACAATAGAGGGTGGCAGTGCATCAAACAGTATTGCTTACATTGCAACAATGGCTGGCGCAGACAGGCAACACCGAGGCGTTCGAGAAAGAACAGGGTAGCCAAATGCCATCCTTCTTCCACTAAGCACTGTAGTTTTCAAAAAACTATATATGTTCATATTTTTGTTTTATTTTTTTTTTCAAGGAGAAAATTTTAAAGGTGTGACAAGGTAAATTTCAACTGTGAGCCACTCCAAAAAGGCACTGCCTTAACCAGGGATAACAATGGTGACATTTGGCTCTATTAAAAAAAGGAAATTTAAGTTTTGCTTACAAAAGCATCCTTTGGTTCCACAAACTGCCCTTCCCCCAAAAGACATTTAGAAAAAGTAAATCTTCAGTAAGGAAGAGGTAGAAGGCATTTAGTCACCTTAAAGTTTACTTTCATAAGCATGCAGGGCTTATTTCTAGAAGAGCTGAAAATTCATCTTTTAAGGTGGGAGCAAAATTTCTCCCAAGCACCAAATTAAAATTTGAAAAAATTTTAGTTTTAATTTTTTTTTTTTTTTTTTTTTAATATAACTGACAGGAAGCTACTGGAACAAGATTACCATGCTATTCTAGTCTTTGTGGCAGACTGTCTTTAAACTGTGTATAGTCATCTCTAAAAAAACCCAAACTATACTTAGGTAGAAAAGAAGGAACAAAGTAAATACTGTATGGTGTGGCAAGTGTTCCCTAGATAAAGCACTTGGCTCGAAACTGAAGTAAACCTTTTCTCATTTTGCTCATGTAAACCTATCGACTTTGCACATCTGTCAAGAACTACCTCCCTAATCTCTAAAACCCTGCAGCAGTTAAGCCCATGACTGGGCGTTTACCGCTGTATCACTGCGTGGCTCTCTAACTAGTCCACTAATGGGGAAAAATAACCCAATGGTTTACAGGCAATTTTGGTTTTCATTTCAACAGTTTCAAATCTAATGTGTTCCTCCACTAAAGTAATAAGCACAGCAGCAATTTCTAGGCCATTAATCCACATCAAGATGAAACAGAGTGCAGCAATGCCAACCTAGCATGACTGTGCAAAAGTGTAGAAAAATGGCTCAAAAAGAACAATAGGAAATCAGAGACTAAAACTAGAAAAAAAAATTACAAGTTTAAGTTACTCTAAGTCATGCCAGAAAATTAAGGAGCCTAACTGCTCAACACAGCAGAGAAAAATAGAGTTCTACAGAGTGAAAGTATGAAACTTGGGAACAAGCAAAGTTTAACAACAACAGGATTACATAGACTGCCTTTCAGCTGGACTTAATGAGCTTTTCCAACAATGGCTCTATCTAAACATTCAGTGCACTGCACCTCTTCAGACAAGAGCTGTTATCTCATGTTAATCAAGCTTTCCCCTTCTAATGCTCATGGCCCTAAAGTTGGCATTCATACAGGCAAACAAAGGTAAACATTTTAAATGCTAGTAGTCCCTAAAGAGATGAGACATTCTTGGATGGCATATAGAGAAGATAAGTGGGAATCTTGCTTCCAATAAACAGCTTGATCACATACATTTGTCCTGAAGTTAATTTCTATTAAGTAGCATGCTTA
The DNA here is from genome assembly GCA_024611175.1 of Megaceryle torquata. Classification (NCBI taxonomy): domain Eukaryota; kingdom Metazoa; phylum Chordata; class Aves; order Coraciiformes; family Cerylidae; genus Megaceryle; species Megaceryle torquata. Next base: position 10,294 of record JANIJG010105238.1, on the reverse strand, counting down.
ATGCATTGCCAATGCTGCCTGTCTGCCCAAGCTCAACATACAAATTGCAGGATTAAGTATATTTCTCAAGAGAACTAAAAATAAAAAAAAAGTTTTCTTCTATATAAGGTTTTCAACAGGAAACATGCACCTCTGACTACATTTACCCACCCAAGCAAGTGCAACAACCTCACCCCCCCACACCCCCCCCAGTAAATTGAGAGCAGTTTGTTATACAACATATTCATGTACTCTACAACTTAGTTTTCCATCAACACATTTGCATACTTTACTTATAAAGGTCTACATTTGGCTATTAGGTTTATTGACAAAGCTGATGGATGAAGACTTCTCTTTACCAGTCTGTCACCGTAAAATTTAATGCCCTGATGACTGGTAGGTCAGAAGCTCCCATGTTGGCACAAATTCTTTTCATTCCATGAAATCCCCAAAGCCAAACATAAGATTTGACTTTATCATTGAGGGAAAAAAAAATGCAGTTACAACAGTCAACTTGATAATGAGACTCGATCATTGATAACAGTAGCTAAATTATCTAGGGTTAGTTTATAATCTTGTTGCAAGCCTAGAAATCATCTGGCAATCAAGTGCATCTCACAAGGTGGGTCAGAGACCCACAGGTGTATGCCACTGCATTTAGAAGCAGACACTACAAAATCCAAATTCTCACATCAAAGAACCACAGTTTAGCATCCAAAACATCAGTTTTAGCAATGAGTTTTAAAAAGGTTGCACAGCTTGAATCAAGTTACATAGCCATTCCCTTTGGATCTTTTAAACAAAGAGCATTAGACTAACCTTATTACAGTGACGCCCAATACCCATTAGGAAGTTATCTGGTTTAATGTCTCTGTGTATAAAATTCTTTGTGTGCACATATTCAATTCTACTGATCATCTGTAAAAAAGAAAATCAGCAATGACAAAACAGGTAATATTTCAATGAGAGCAATACAAATTCACTTAAAACTTCAATAAAAGCATGAACTTTTAGTATTACCTTCCTCAGCAACTTAAGTTTATATATTTGCTTAATGAAAACCAAGTGGGGCTTTTAAAATTTTTTTATTCTGTTCAAATAAATTTATCTTTCTTATATGTTAAAATTCCATTATCTTGGTCAGGAAATGGCAAATACCTGAAAATATTTCTCAGACATTCAAATTCCAGTTCTAACTATAGCATCCCATTAAAGAGTAATTTCTTTCATACTTTAAACAAAGCTTTTCTTTAACTTCCACAAGACAATTTTAAAGCTCGTTCCCAACCCCATCCCAGTTATCCCCTCATCTGGTTATTCATTCATTACCAAGCATCACTTTTCCAGGTAACAGCTTTCACAGAACAAGTAATAACATGATTGTAGCCCACACTGTCACATCTAGGCTACTGTGATCCAGGAACGTCAGCAACGATGACACAAACTCTGGCAAATCCATATCACCATATAAAGTCATGGCATTTCCTGTGCATGAGATCACAGCACATACATTTACCTGGTACAGATTTCCAGCTACTAAAAGACTCTTCATGCAGTCTTTGGTGAGTTGAATTGTTACAACATCATACCACTGACAGCTGTTCTATTGGACTATGCCCTAAAAACCAGCTCCATGCACTGGTATCATACATCCTGTCCGTTTCCCAGATGACTGGTGTTTATCAGCCAAAGCAATACTGCACAAACCCCATGGAGATTCCCTGGAGATGCTGTAACATCCAGACTAACGAACTGAGCCAGCAAATGGCCCTCTAAAGCAAGCGTACCACTCACTTAAGGCAGCTGAGAACACAGACTGCTGACCTTGTCTCCATACAAACGCTGTGAGCTTCCTTGGCCAAGAGCCTGGAATGCTACAATCATCTGGCTGACAGCTTGGTACTAACATCAGTTACGTAATATTAGATGAAATTTAGACTACCACTGAAAATTTAAACTTGAGAAACCCTTGATGCTTTTCAAGTAGCTGAAGGCAGCACGATCAAGCTATTTATTAAATAGCAAGAAATATGGCTGGCCAAATGCTGTATTCTCATGACCAAACTGAAAAAATATCAATTGCCAGAAAAAAGACTTAACAGTCCTGAGTTTTAGAGACTTTGACTAAGTTTGAGATAGAGTGGCAACTCCACTAACAACCTGAACTGTATTTAAGCATCACAACAACGGAAACAATATTTATTAGCTCATGGTCTCACACCAGAAGCCACGGGAGGTTGTGAGCACACAGCGACTTTCAGTAAGAACAGACCCCTAGACTCACATGTTGCCCACCTGTGACCCCAGATGGGCAACACACAACAGGTTTCCATTGAATCTGACCCACCAGAACTGGAGATTGCTTCAGACCTTCTAACACCACCTCCATGACTGATATTGGCAGTTAATCTATGTATATTAGTCATGATACTTAATTGAAGTTGCACTTGTTAGATCTGCATCATCAAGAAACTGGTATCTGCACTACCCTCCCACTAGAGTTCATTTTATATGCACAGCACACAGAAGCCACCATTACTCCCTTCCTATATAGGCCAAGTGTTCACTTAACTCTATACAACACTGTAGAACACAATATTTAACCCACTTAAAAAGAACAACATTGAACAAAATACTTCAGTTAATTTTAGTTTAGAATACCTTCCTCACAGCAAGATTTGTACGTACCTGGTCTGCTAACATAAGTACTGTTTTCATCGTAAACCTGCGAGAACAGAAGTTGAATAGGTCTTCGAGGCTGGGACCAAGAAGATCCATAACTAGAACATTGTAGTCCTTTTCTTGACCATACCACCTGCAACAAAGAAAATTACTCAACATTAGAAGGAATCCTAATGCAGCCCAAGATACCATTAGCCCTCTTGGCTGCAAGGGCATGTTGTTGACTAATGTTCGATCCTGAAAGCTAAATAAAGACTAAAGCTGCTAGGGTCTTATTCTTCCTGGAAATAATTTCTGAGGACAGAACAGAATACACAAGTTAGCAAGTGTGTACACATTTATTTTCCCCGAAGAGGAAACACTACTACACTTCAGCAGCAAGTGAAATGCCAAACAAAAATCAAAATGCAACCGAAGCAGAAGCTGTTACATGTTAACATACTGAAGAGTGTGTGTACAAAATCTAAACTGAAGCTCATCTGCAAGATGCCTTAACACAAAAAACAATGACAGGAGTGTATTTGACTTCACAGAAAACATCTTTAAATGCTTTAGGTTTTGTTTTCAGTTATGACTTCCCTGCAACACACCAAAGCAGCTCATACAGATACTACCTCTTCATTCATATTTAACAAATGGCAGGCAAATTCTAAGTAGAATTTGATAAAGGCTCTTAACCAGGTTTCCAATATCATAAAGGGAAAAACACTTAAGTGCCATAAAAGCAAAAACCCACAAGTAGCAAAATATCAATTGCAGCCAGACTGTGAGATCCACCCTTAAGCATGTGATCTATCAAGTTGAGGCAAAAACTTATATGTGGTAAAAGCAGAAGGCCTCCCAAGCATTTTTTTCATTAATTCATGTCTAGCAATCCATCACAGTATCACAATGTTATCTGCATATCTGCATCTGGGATAGTATTTTACCACCTGAGCTGCCTGAGCAGACCTGGAGTCACATCCTCCACTTCGAAAATCTTAGCTGTGAATTTCCATACTTTAAATAGGCACTGAAGACAGAGCCTGAATATTCTTCTCTATAGTCCTTCTGCATTCTGGATACCTACAATTAAGTGAGGTGTGTGTGAAAAAACAATTATGAAGCTGTGCTGAGTACCAGTACATCCTTGTAGATTCAACACCTAATTGACCAGAAGGTTGCATTTTGCCTTTGCTAGGCACCTAGTCCTCACGACAAGGACTTGGTACCAGAAGTCAGCAGATAAGGCACTGACCAGCTCTCTCCTGGAGAAGTCTTGAAGTATCCTACAACAGCAGTGCAGACAAGAATATGCCCTGTAATAAGAGCATGCAGATAAAAAAAAAAGATTCAGTTCAAACACAGTAGAGGCTGGGGCTTAAAGATCTGTACAGTCATTTTACTTCCACTTTAGGCAATGACTCCAGGAGAATAAAGCATAGTTGTCTAGGATATAGTTACCACTGATAAAGACAAAATATTCATTGGTACTCTCAGGATTCCAAGCTTAGCCGGGGCAGTAAAACATTTACAAAATCGCAGAAGAAAGATTACATATTTGGATTTGTTTCAGGAACTACTGGCCTGTACCTTCCCACTGATGGGATTCCAACAGAAAACATGCACTTTATAATGCATTGTTATAAATTTGCTAAAAGCTCTACATGAGCTCTGGATCATACCCATTGCTCCACAGGTTGGTCTAGGACCTTTTTTCATTCTGAAATCAAAAGGGGATGTGAAACACACATTTTAGAAACAGATGATCAAAAGAAATAACAATGAAAGTTTCTTCCAACATGCTAATGACCATACCAATACTGTAAGTAATATTTTTTTTTTGCCTCAAGACAAAAAATTTTTCAAAAAATTCACTGGATGTATTATGATGTACAAAAAAACCCCAAACTGACAAGTGACTCAATCAGAAAAGCTCGTTGATGGTATTATTTGATAAAGCCTGTAATTTATGAAAAGGTTAGTGTTTGTACTGCAACCTGGCACCAAGCCAGTTTGAAAAGACCTGCCTAGCTAGGCCCTTTTAAGGAGTGATCAGAAGGTAGTTTCAACTGCAAGAGAAACCAAGAGGAGTATTTAAAAAATGCAACATAAATGGAGAGAGTCAAAACAAGATGCTGTTGAGGAAACTTTTAAATCTACTACAAAGCACCTTCAGTTTAATTACTGACTACACTTATAAATCTACTTCTGGATTCCTATCAAAGTCGTGTATGCAAATAGCTCAGTAGTTTTGATGAGGTACTATAAAGAACTCCATAGGTTACACCTTAAAATTAAACATTATGGTCATCTAGAGAAATTAAAAGTGAACCAAATCATCTGCCTAGTTATTCTGTCATGAAATTTAAGTTCCTTGTGAAAAAGTCGAAAGAATAAAGAACTGAGTTGAAGCAGTCTAAGGAGTAAATTAAAATCTAGATCAAATGTGATTTTCTTCAAGAAACAGAAGTCCAATTCAGATGCTAAGCATAACTGGTACAGTAATGGTTCAGTGCCCAAGAGATTGCAATATAAGGGATAAAGATCAAAGATCAGTCTTCAACAGTGCTATGAAAATTTAGTTACAGCACCATAAAAAAAGTGAAGCTGATGAAAAGGGAAGCCTACACTGGGAACTACATTTTGCAAAGCATTTGGTTCCTCTCTGCTTAGCAAGTGCAGTACTTCAGGTTGATTGCATGACCTCCATTTGGCCTATTTCTACATAGACACAAGAAAATTTTAATATCCTGACTGTTTTGCACTGGTGGAAAGTAGAATCAACTGTTTAAGACAAAAAGAAAAGGGGGGGGATACGGACGACAAACCTCTTAGCATTTCTTTTGCATGTTTACCTACCTGCCTGTAATTCCTCACAGAAGACTATCAGATATATTAGTTTCTCTACTGACAACTGAAACTTCTGCTAGGGTATTGGAGCAACTTGTGCTTTATTTACTTTGCTAACACTCCAAGTAAGTTTTCATTTCCCTTGGAACATTTCCAGGGAAAATGGGATTAAGTAGTAAGACTACATTGTGTCCATTCAAATTCTAGTAGCTGCTACTACTGGCAGTCCTGAGTAAAAATATTAGAAGTCTTGGCTCTTCTTAGGAAACCTTGTATATTATAAAACTTTGGCAATTATTCCTTACTCCCATCTTTTCATAAGCAGTGGTAAAATTGCATATAAGCACACATTTTAGATGAGCACAAATTCGAATCACTTTGGCAATGCAAGTTTTAATACTAGTGGGATAAACTGCAAAATGGTATGGTGAGAAATTGAGCACAGTTCTAAAAAAAAAAGCTACTATCTCAGAGAAATCTTCAGAAGTTCTAATATTGCAACAATGAAACCTGGAGTGACCTACTGATATAAAGGAATGATCCATACAAAGTCCTGGAAAACTATCGGATCTGACATCTCAGGTCCTGCATGTCTGTTATGAGCTCCATGGACTTTTTTTCCAAGCATACTTTAAAGGTTTCTCATACTAAATTTGAGGAAGAAACAGCAGCAATACATTTTAAGAAGGAAGAGTTTTAGAGGGAAGTACAAAATGGGAGCAAGATATTTGCCTAGTTGACAGTTCACTTTGGGTGGGTAATAACTCTGTGTATAGCTACATAAAATTATTTCAAAAATAAGCTAAATTACTAGACTAGAAAAACTAATTTCTCTAATTGATTCCCATAGTGCTGTATGTCCCATTAGGACATACTACTTAAATAGAGAAGGTCCATTTATACCTGCTTATGCCAAAACCCCATACAAAATAAGAATTATCAGCATATCTGAAGAACTGCAGTAGATGATTTTATTGAAGCTTACACAAAGCATTAACAGGCCGAAGAGCTAATATTTATCCTTGAACTGGCAGCACACACTAAAACCTGATAGAGCTGTGAAGAACCCTAGTCCATCTCAAGCTGCAAGGTGTGCCCAATCTCACAAACACAAAAATGCTTTGTCACGCTCCCTTGTCTCATATGTTTAAAGCTACAGATCAAATTACCCCAGATCAGTTAGAGTACTGCAAATATCCCTTATGAATCTTTCTGTCAAAGCATGGTTAAAGATTGAACAGTGACCTTAATTTGACTTCAATGACTTATCTAGTTTGAAAGACCAAGACTCACCACGTCAACAAGTTTCCAAATCATGTGGTTCAGCAGCCTGATACTGTCCCAGTGCACCCACATAGTCGAAATACTGTAACATCTTGAATTTCAATATTTGTAGCTCTATGCTGACCAACTAAGTCACATGACACAGTGGTTTAATGTCAGATCACATGACAAGTGAATGTTTACTTCAACTCATGTGCCATGTTTTTTCTAATTCCCCTGACTAACTTTGAGACAAGCAAGTGCAACACTGATGCACATTCAGTACTTTGTAGCATATACAGTAGTCAGGTCTACCCAAACTTAAAAGCCTTCTCCGAGCATAAAATCCTTTTTCAGAAATGCATCTTTCAAAATTGTATGGCATCTATTTCAGCAACTGTGTATTCTGTAAATAATGTCAACAACAAAAGAAATTGAGAAAATGTTTGTTAATAGCTTATTTAGTTTAACTGAGAAAACATTTCACTTGTTAATTCTCTTCACATCTAGTTTATCTTTTGAAAGGGTGAAATTGAGGTAGGTCAGGGGCTAACAGAATTCAGACATAGGCCACGCAATTACAGGCCCAGTTTCAGACTACTGCACCACTTAAGAGTTTTAATAGATAACCAGCAGTTCCACCCATTACATTGGCACTTGGAATTACACGGTAACAAAACCAGCACAATTATCAAAGCTGTGTGAGCTGGTCATGTGATGAATAAAAGGATTCCGAAGATTCACATAAAAATCTCAAATTCGGATCAGGATGAACTAAATTATTGAATAACTGTACAGCTGTTACTCACTGGTAAAGAAACCCAAATCCCATGCATTCTGAAACCACAAAGGTAGTAAAGGCATGGTCACCATTAGTGTAACAGCACAACATTTTATCTACAGCTTATTATATCCATCATATACAGCTTGTATAAAACCTGAGCATCAGCTCAGTGTTACAAGAGAGTCCCTACTACCAGAGCAACTATAACAAGGCAATTTTGTTCCAGCTTCATAAAAGCTGTCCTCAATCAACATCTGCTTTGCTAGGTAACCTATCCACCACTAAAGGCTTCTGTCAATTTGATCACCCACTATTCCAGTGGAGGCTGTGGAACCTGGAATTACAAACAGAACTGCAGGAGGTCATGCTTTTGTGAGACAAAAAAAATAATCTGCTAGTGCCTCACTGCAAGGAACTACAATGCTTCTGTAACAAGACTCGAATAGTTAAGCTTTTAGACTTCCAGAAACCTTTATAGTCACAGAAAAAGAGGGCAGATTTAGACTTCTTTGATATTTCATAAACTTTTGACACCTTCATAAGTCATAGTATGTAACTCATGTGATTACTTTGTGTAGTCCTACGCAATTAGTTTCCCAGCACTTGAGCTTTCAAACACCAGCTCACATGACAAAAATGGAGACTATCAGAAGAACTAAGGTGGCTAAAAAAAGCTATTAAAACCAAGTGTACAGTGAATAAGCAAGCTGGAAAGAACTCAGTACTAGAATTACCTGCTAACACCTTATTAGTAAGTTTGAGAAGTCAGCAGGCACATAAGGGTGAATATGCAACTCTGGAAGGCCTCATGAACACAAAGTATTCAGACATCCTACAGAAAACTAAGTAACACTGAGCTGATGAACACTGGAACTGTATTCCACTTCTGCAAACACCAAGTCATCTACAGAAAAGTCTCTGAACTAGGCATTAGTCAGATGATGTGACTACAGAGAAAACACGGACTGCCCTATAATCACATAGCTCAATATCAGGTATTTATGAAAAATAGCAAGTAATTCTAGCTAGTCAAAGCACAGGCATTCTACACAGAAACTGTGAATGCTTAAGGCACTGACATTCAAGCCTTATCACCAACATTCAAGAGAGAAAACCCAAATCAGAACAGGGACAGAAGAGACACTTCAAGAAAGAAGGAAAGGTAGTGACCTCTGCAATCATGTATTCAAAATAGTTCAGCAAAGGCAGCTACAAAGTTATGCAACTATTCTCTACAGATACATGAGGACTGTAATAGAAGGTTATTAACAAAAAACCCCCCAAATCAGGGAAGAAATAAATAGGAGCTGGCTGCCTGCTTGTACAAGCATTCATCTTTAGGCACAGAAGCTTGCTCTCTAACAACATAATCATGAGCACTGCCATGCTAGCCTAGAAAGTTTTACCACTGCACCTGACCGATTCACGCAAAGAATAGCACATTGTCCAAAACAGGTGCTGGATTTGGACCAAAGTGGTCCCTTCTGGTCCCACATTCTAGACTTCTCGGGACAGGGATCTGACAACTAATGGTGTTTCAAACAAATTGGCAAGTATATTCTGCCTGTAAAAATACACTAATTTGAATCTTAACAGATACTGAAGCAACAGATATAAGAAAGGTAACCTATCATCGTAAGATTCACATCTAAATTGACATGTTTTATATTTCTAGTTTATGTCCCCTGAAGCTGGAAAAGCACTTAACTGTTAGCCAGGTAGGAGTAATACAAAAGAACTTATCATAATATGACAACTGAAATACTGAAGCGGAATATTTAGCAGATGTCATTTAACAGTAGTTGCCATGGTGAGTATGAATTAGGCCACCCAAGTACTAAATAAAGAAACAGCAATGAACACCCGACGCTATGAAGTTAGATAGGCTCTATAAATATAATTCTGTATCTTTTTTGTACAGTTATGAGAGAAATATCAATAAATGAATGTGCCAGTGCAACTCATCTCCTAAACAATAAGGTAATTTCATCTGCCCAGTGTTCTGTTGCAAGTGTAATTCCACATAGTTCACTTGCTGGTCTGCAGGCTGTTTAATAAGGTACATTACACCTGGTAGGAAGCGAGGACAACCTAAGTGAAACTTCTTGCACAAAAGTCAGAAGGTTCAGCTCAGTTGAGAAGGTAAGCTATTAATCTGCAGTAGGTACAGGAAATACTGCTGAGGAAAAGTGTCTCAAGTAGTACCTCTGCTGATCACCTGTTACAAAGAAGAGTAACACTGAACTGAAAGCACATATGTTTGCAGCAGCTGTTGTACGAAGGCTGAGGTAAAGCAAGGATTAAAAAAGGAAAAAATATCAGAAAAGAAAGTTTAATTTTTCTAAATACTGTAGTCTGTCTTGGATGCTTCTAAGGAATCCACAAAAACCAATTAATACTGGAGTTTAGATTGCTACAAAACATGAAATAGATTTTGTTTAAAGACATTAATTCTTTTAGTGGAAAAAAAAAAAAGAGGTATTAAAAGAGTAGCTTTCAATTTTACTTTGAGCTACCAGAACAAAAGGCTTCCTCCTATCTACTAGAGTGGTTCTGCCCTTCAGTATGCAGCCTTAAATAATAACAGAAGCTCAATTAACAGGAGGCTCTATTACTAGAACCTTCTTCCTCATTAGTTGCAGACCTAAATGAAAGTATCAGTCTTAACAATGAAAAGACAACAGAAAACTTTTCAGACTAACTGCTAGTTGTAGGGTTTGGGTTTTCTTGTTGGTTTAAGAGCTTTTTTTTGGG